>CASHTH010001466.1:0-231795 GCA_030341885.1 Geodia barretti | reverse complement strand
GTAACATGGTCTTCCCGCGAAGGAGCACTCTTCCTCTAAAAATATCGAATATAAATAAAACAAAAAATAAACCATATAGCGTATGCAATAGCATAAACCATTGAATTTCGCGGCTGGCTATGGTTTCGGTGTGCGTGCATTAATACTTACCCCCTATGCTGTCGAAGGATTGAAACCGGTGTGGAGAGTCCTTTCCCACGACAAGTTCCGCAACAGCATGTGATGCTCATTTGCCACTCAATCGCATTCGAAAACATGCAGAAGCAGCCGGATGGCAAACGCGAATAGAACGCGAAAATGTCTCATCGCGCTTATCGTGGCACAGACGACACCATCAATCTCGCCATCCTGCCTTGCTGTGTCGCTGGGCATATACTGGTTGAGGACGCGCCGGGAACGGAAAGACACTCTCGCAAAGGGCGCTCGCTCATCGCTGCATTGCACCTTCAATTCAAACTTCAATCGCATCCAGTTTCACGCCGACCTGATGCGACCGATTTGCTGGCGTGAACTCGACAATCAGCGAACCTGGCCGACTTTTCAGTTTCGCGGGATGGTTTGGGGTTTCCGATATTCAGCCGATTCTGCTCGCGGACGAGATTAACCAACCGCGCCACTTACTCCGCGCACGCAGTCGTCCCTCCTCGAAGCCATGCAGGAACGGCAAGCTACCGTCGATGGCGAAACCAGGCCCCTCCCGGAGCCGTTCCTCGTAATGGCTACACAAATCCCATAGAGATGGAAGGGACGTTTCCGTTGCCCGAGGCGCAACTCGACAGGTTCATGCTTCGCATACGGCTCGGCTACCCTACCCCGGAGGAAGAGTCGGATATACTTCTGCGCTTCGAACGCGATTTCGAGCCGCCGGAGATTGATGCGGTCATAGACGCCGCCGAACTGTCAGAAATGCAGGCACTGGTCAATCAAGTTCTGGTGGACGATGCGGTGCGGATGTACATCGTTGACATCATCCAGTCCTCTCGCACAAATCATTCCCTCACCTTAGGCGCGAGCCCTCGCGCAGGACTCGCGCTCTATAAGACATCCCAGGCGCGCGCCGCCCTCGACGGACGCGACTTTCGTTACCCCGGACGACGTAAAGGAACTCGCCTTGCCCGTGCTCTCTCACCGACTCATTGTCGCCTCCAACGCCCGCCTGAGGGGACGCACGGCTGGACAGATCGTGCGCGAAATTCTCGCCGGCGTTTCCGTGCCTATCGAAAGGTAGCCCCATGCTGAGCCAGATGTGGCATGAGTTATGGATTCTCATCTTCGTCGTGCTGATCATCATCGGTGTCTTCGCGGGCGAGGGCTTGCTCATTGGCTTCAGCGTAATGGGCTTGCTGGTTGTGGGCACGGCGAGAATATGGAACAAGGCATCATTGGAACACCTCACTTACGAGCGCGAATTCTCCCAGCAGCGCGTATTTATCGGAGAAAAGGCGACGCTTTCCATTACCCTGACTAACCGTAAGCCGCTCCCCCTTGGACGAGTCCGCGTCGAGGACGAAGTTCCGGCATCCATGACGCTTGAAGGCGCCGACGTAGTTGGCAGCCCCAACCCGGAAGGAAAGACCCTCCGCCATTCAACTTCAATGTCCTGGTATGAGCGCGTGCGCTGGACTTATGACTTTCAATGCGACCGCCGCGCTTCTTTCGTGTCGGCCCCTCGACATGACAGCGGCGACCTCTTTGGATTCTTCAGCAGTGAAAGAACCACGCAAGACCGAGACTATGTGCTCGTTTATCCAAGAATAGTTTCCCTGCCGCAGATTGGCATACCCGCCGCGCGCCCTCTTGGCGAGACTCGAGGTGGCATACGCATCTTCGAGGACACATCTAGGCCGATGGGACTGCGTGACTACCAGATGGGAGACCCGCTCAAAACGGTTGACTGGAAAGCAACCGCCAGGATGCAGGAAATTCCAGGTACGCACCTTCGAGCCAAGCTCGTCTATGACGGTCGTGCTTGCCGTGGCTGTTGACACTATGGCGCACACATGGGAAGGCTATTCGGCAGTTCATCTTGAACGCATCATCACCGCTGCGGCATCTCTTGCAGTGTACGCCTCCGAGAAGCAGTACAGTCTTGGATTGTTCTCAAACGGCACTCCCCGTGCTTGCTGACAGGCCAATGAAGATTGCGCCAAGCCAGTCTCCCGACCAGTTGACCATGATCCTTGAAGCGCTCGCCTCGATCCGTCCACTTCCGATAGGCTCGATTGCCTCGCAGCTAGGACAACAATGGCGTCGTTTCCCGATGGGCGCTACCATCGTCGTCGTCATATCTTTAGTATCTGAAGAACTGCCGCAAATACTGGAAACGATGCGCTCTCACGGACACAAGGTCGTACTTGTCTATGTCGGCGACGAACCCTGCCCACCGATGCCGGAAGGAGTCCTGCAGCACGAGATTGGGAGTTCGTTCGAAGGTTTGGAATTCGCTGATCAGAGACAAACAAGGCGTTTCGCGGCTATGGGTGCCGAGGGAGTAGAACCGTGAGTCCTACTCGGGACAAGTTGGTCACCGGCGCCCTGCTCATATCTGAAAGCGCCTGGCTTGTCGCGCTCCTAGGCGTGTTGAGCTTTCCATTCGGCGCCACAGCAAGCCCAATCTCGTGGGTCGCTGTGCTGGCAGTAATGGCAATCTCTCTCATAACAGCGCGCACTCTGGCAATGATTGTCATGCCGTCCTTGATGGCTTATGGCTTGCAGATGATCGCCGGGGTCATCGTTGTGTATCTCATGGTCGCCTCGCAAGTCTCGCCCGACACAGACGTCCTGAATCTAGGCTGGATCGGCGCAATGACTTCCGGAGAGGTGTCTGACAGGTTCATACTGAAGGCGATTTACGGCAGCTTTGGCGGGGCGGCGCTCTGGTGGCGCGGCGGACATATCGGCGCAGCGGACATGCCTTCGGAGAGTCTCAGCACCAGCTTCAAGATTGGCATCCTCATTCTTGCCATCGCTGCGGTTATCGACATCGCCAATCCTGCCGACCTCAATGTATTCCCGATGATGTTTGTCTTCTTCGCCTCGGGTGTTTCAGGACTCATTATCGCGCATATGGCGCCCACATCCCAGCAGACTAACGGAACCCGCACTTGGACGCGCCTGATTGGCGGAATGGTAGGTGCGCTGGTTATCCTGGGCTTACTGTTCAGCCTGCTCCAGCGTAATGTTCTTGCTATAATCGCCGCTCCGTTTCTATGGGCACTGGAACTTATCGCCAAGGCAGTGTTTTACGTTTTCATATACCCTTGGCTTACGTCGTTGACTTTCCTGACGAGGGCGTTGTTCGCGTTGCTGGTTTGGCTGGGCGGCGAGCCCCAGCCGGAGAGAACATTCGCACCTCCACAGGGCGTCGGCAACTTCGAAGGTTTCACTAGGGACGGCGAGGCAGAGCCGGTAGCTCTTTTGCTCCTCCAAATCCTACAGTGGTCCGTGGTCACCGCTATCATTGTCGGCGCCCTTCTGCTGATGGCGCTGGCATATAAACGGCGCGCCAGGCGCAGAAGCGAGGAAGTTGACGGGCTGCGAGAATCCCTGATTGAAGACGCCGACCTGACTTACGACTTCGCCAGCCTCCTTCTCAACATGCTGCCTTCCAGATTCCGCAGGCGCAGCGCGCTGCCCGGTCTGCGCCTACCCTCAGATGATCCGAATATCACCGACGTCTTCCGAGTTTATTTCGGCCTCCTGACGCTGGCGGAACAGCGCGGGCATCCGCGACAATCCAGCGAAACACCGTCCGAGTTCCAGCGCACATTGGAAGAACTGTTCCCTAGGTCCCTCGTGCGCGCCGCTACCGCCGCTTTCACGAGAGCTTGCTACGGGCACCATCCCGCCACACGCGAGCAAATAGACGAGATGCGAATTGAACTGGAGGAAGTGGCTAAAATCAAAGGCAGTTAACGAAGAGATGAGGATCTTTCACAACGAAAAAGAGATAAGAAGGAAGGAGATCCACAATTTGAGTGAGATTGAATTTGCTTCAGGCATCGTTCTCTGGAAAGCTGTGTTGCTGACTGCAATTTCATTCGCCGTTGGCATATTTGGTGGATTCGTCGGCCTCGCGCTCGGCACCATTCGCCTACCCGCGATGCTCCTATTGGGAATGCCCGCCCCCATAGCCGGCGGGACAAACATCCTCGTCAGTGGGCTCGCGTGTCTGTCAGGGTCAATCCGTCACCTCCGTGAAGGCCGCGTCAACGTGAGGATAGTCCTCGTGATGGGCATACCCGCGTTTGTTGGGGCATTCATTGGCGGCTTCCTTAGCGATGTTGCGCCCGAAGGAATCCTGATACTGTTCGCCGGATTGCTGGTATTTTGGCAAGGAATCGAATTCCTGATTATGGCGCGGGAGCGCAGGAGAGAGGGCGCGTCCGACACCAATATGTTCGGCGGCGAACTGTCAGGCTCGGCAGGCCTGTTCACGCCGGGCCGCATGTCGGCAGAAGCCGGAATCGGGCTGGGAGTTGGCCTGCTCGGAGGCGCCGTAGGGTTGATACTAGGCAGCATTAGACTGCCGGCCCTGATTCGAATACTCCGCGTTGACCCACGCATTGCGGCGGGAACGAACCTCTTCATTGGGATGTTCATAGGAGCATTCGGCTGGGTGGGCCATGTGCTGCAGGGAGAGGTTGACTATGTCTTGCTCGTGCTCATGGGTGGCGCAGCGATGATCGGAAGCTACTACGGCGCAAAGCTCACCGGCAAAGTGCAACTCACCAACCTGATATTGGCTATGGGTCTGGTCTTGTTGGCGGTTGGCGCCATTCTTACAGTGCGCGGCGCAACTGACATGTTTTAAGCTGTCGCATGTGAGGGAAATTCGCCGCGCCCCTAAAGCACCGCCCTGCCCACAGCAATACCCGCGAACGCCGCGATTACACCGACCACTATACTCCCTATGACATTCACCGCGGCGCGGAACCAGTCGCCGTCGCCCGCTAACTGTACGCTGGCAACCGTGAGCGTTGAAAATGTCGTGTACGAGCCAAGAAAGCCCACCGCGGCAAACGCCCTTGCTTCGTCCGGCAGACCCATCCGTCCAGCCCCCGCAGCCACCAGCAGCCCAAGCAGAAACGACCCGCTGATGTTTACCGCGAATGTGCCGAGCACCGTCGTGCCGAAAACCCCATTCACCGCGCGGTCAACGCCGTAGCGGGACATCGCACCCAACGCGCCCCCCGCCGCAACCAGCGCCCAAAGAAGCAATCCTCTACCCTCTCGGCAGACCAAGCCCGCGGCTGGCGATAATGTTGCGCTGTATCTCCGATGTACCCGCGCGTATCGTCAGCGACACTGAATCCATCCACTGCTGCGCGACTCTTCCATTGATGTAAGCCCACTTCGAGCCCTCGTCCAGCAGCCCGTACATCCCCAGCATCTGCATACCAAGCTGGCTGATACGCTGGCTTATCTCGCTGCCGACCAGCTTGGCTGCGGACGCTTCCTTATTCGGCACAAGCCCCTCACTCTGCATCCACGCCACATTGTAGGCGACCATCCTGCCCGCCTCATTGGCTGTCCAGAGTTCCGCCAGTCTCCGCCGAAACTTCGGGTCCTTGTTCATCGTGCTTCCGTTCAGCCTTATCTGCTTCGACAGGTCTGCAAGCTCTTCTAGATCGCGGCGGTTCGAGCCGTAGCGCCCAACTCCCGACCGCTCAAAGTCCAAAGTAGTTGCGGCGACATACCAGCCACGGTTCTTTTCCCCGATCATATTCTGCTTCGGTACGCGCACATTCTCGAAAAACACCTGATTGAAGTAGTGTACGCCGAACATATTTATGATTGGCGCTACCTCGATTCCCGGCGTGTTCATATCCACGATGAGGACACTGATGCCGCGATGCTTGGGCGCATCCGGGTCAGTGCGCACCATAATATAACAGCGATTTGCGCGCTGCGCCCCACTCGTCCATATCTTGGAGCCATTAAGCACGAAGTCGTCTCCATCCTCGACGGCGCGCAGTTGAAGCGAAGCAAGATCCGAGCCGGATTCAGGCTCGCTGAACCCTTGGCAATAGATGGCCTGCCCTTCGGCAATCTCGGGCAGGTATCTCGCCTTCTGTTCATCAGTGCCGTACAACATAATGGACGGGCCGACCATGTGCGTTCCCATGCTCGTGTCCCGCGTGGGAGCGCGGAAATAAGCCGTCTCCTCGTTGTAAATCATCTGCTCGATGTGCGGCCTTCCCTGCCCGCCGTACTCCTCGGGCCATGCCAGCGTGAGCCAGCCGCGCTCAACAAGCTTACCCGTCAGACTGCGGATAGTCCGCCAGTTTTCATCTGTGAAGTAGTCATCCGGCACGATCCCGTTCCAGTCCTCGCCGAGATTCTCGGCAAGAAACTCGCGCACCTCCCGTCGGAAGTCTTCTTGTTCATTGGTGAATTGAAAGTCCATGTTGATCCTGTCATTTCCTTCTGGTTACAGAGAACGATATACATCACGGCGATGATTCAATCGAGCGATGCTAATCAATCTTGAAACATCATCGATTTCATAAATGATACGATAGTTACCGACTCGAACTCTGTAAAGTCGGTCATACCCTCGGAGGTTACGATAACCAGGTGGCCGTGGATCTGTAGAAAGGCTAGTTACGACGGAACGAATGCGTCGCTTGATCTGTCGGATAATTGTCTCAGTTCTCTTGCTGACGCTGATGAGAACTGAATGGAATATCCATCTTCAGTCATCTACCAGTGATACCTGCCATTCTTCCCCTTGTTCTAGCTCAGCGTCTAACTCTGCCTTCAAAGTTTCCCAGGGAATCATCGGTCCCTCATTCAAAGCGTTTTGGGCGAGTATGCCATCGTAGAAGTCCTCCCACAAGTCTCCCCATTCTTCAAGATCTAAAACGACAGATTTCGCATTACCTTGTTCATCGACAAGGAATTGTATGCCTTTCATCTTCTCTACTCTACTTCCCTTAGCCCAATTACATCTGCTAGCGCAAGGACAGCGCCTCAACATACCGCCGCGCCGCGATCCCAGCCGTCGCCCCATCGCCCGCTGCACTGACCAGCTGTGCAGCCGAGTTCTGCCGTATGTCCCCTGCCGCGAAAATGCCGCGCGCGGGCGTACTCATCCAGATGTCCGTTGGAATGTGCCCCGCATTGTCGAGCGGCAGAACATCTTGTAGATACTCCGTGTTCGGGTCCAGTCCTATGTAAATGAAGACGCCCGACAGGTCAACGCGCGATGTTTCCCCTGACACTTCGTCCTTTATGCCTACACCTTCAACCTGACCATCTCCTAGCACTTCACAGATTGTAGTATTCCAGCGCACTTCAATCTTCGGATTGGACATCACGCGCTCTTGCAGGACCTTCTCGCCGCTGAAGGTGTCGCTCCTATGAAACACGATGACCTTGCTTGCGTACTCCGTAAGCACAAGAGCCTCGTCCAGCGCAGAGTCGCCGCCGCCCACGACGCCGACCGTCTGATTCATGAAGAATCCGCCATCACATGTCGCGCAGTACGACACCCCTGCACCATAAAGTTCTCTCCTCACCGGGAACTCCGAGCTTCCGTAGAGTTGAACCGCCGGCGACAATGACCGCACTGCCAAAGTAGTCCTCGCCCCAGGCCGATGCCTGCCAGTAGGAGCCATTCTGCGTTAGCTCCTCGACCTCGCCCAGACGTATATCCAGCCCATACTTCATCGCTTGCTGCTGCATCAACGGCCCGATTTCAGCTCCAGATATGCCGTCAGGAAAGCCCGGGAAGTTCTCGATGTGGGCTGCGTTGATTACCTGCCCGCCCGGCATCAGCCGCTCCAGCATCAGCGTCTTGAGACCGGCGCGGCAAGTGTATATTCCAGCCGTGAGTCCGGCCGCGCCACCACCGATTATGATGACGTCATAGGTGTTATCCCGCATATCCGACCTTCTGAACGCGCTAGATCAACCCTTGTTCCCGCACTTCCGCCAGCGCATTTCCAATGCCCTCCACTGATTCGTCTATGTCCTGCTCCGTGTGCGCCGCGCTAAGTATGAATCGCGCGCCGCCGTGCGCGTTCCCCGCGTGCACTCCATGATTCAGCATCGCAAGGCCGAGTTGAGTTTGCAGTTCCGGGTCATCGGAATTACGCATATCGCGCGCCGCGTTGAGGTTCTTGTCCGGGATCGGCGGCATCGCTGATCAACATTCAAGCGCAAGAAGATCAGCGAGTTGATGCCTGTCGCGCACCCCGGAATCTCCAACTTCGTGAGAAGCTCGTTCATACCTGACTTCAAACCGCTCGCCCATTGCGGAAGCCCTTTCGTTGACATCCGTTGTTGCAACCAATTCCAGCGCCTTGATGCCAGCCACCGCGGATAGCGGGTTGGCGTTGAAAGTGCCGTTGTGCGCGATGCGTCGGTCAGGGTCGTTGCCGCCCTCTATCATGTTGATGATGTCCGCCTTCCCTGCCACAGCGCCACCCGGAAGCCCGCCACCCAGGATCTTCGCCATCGTGGTCATATCAGGAGTCACGCCATATAGCGACTGAACGCCGCCCTTCGCCACGCGGAAGCCCGTCACTACTTCGTCGAAAATAAGAACCACACCGTGTTTCTCTGTAATGTCCCGGAGCTCGTGCAGGAAGCCAGGGCGAATCGGCTCCAGGCCCATGTGCGCGCCCGTCGGCTCCAGTATGATAGCGGCAATGTCATCACTCCGCTGAAGCGTCTGCTCCACCGCGTCAATGTCATCCGGCGGCAGCACGATCATCGTGCTCAGCGTCTCCTGCGGGATGCCACCTAGTCCTGCGCCGCCCGCCGCGAGGTAGTCGCTCCAGCCGTGGAAGTGTTCCTCAAACTTGATGACTTTTGTCTTGCCCGTGTACGCTCGCGCCATGCGTATCGCCATCATCGTCGCTTCAGTGCCCGAACTGTGGAAGCGCACCTTCTCCGCACTAGGTATTAGCTGCTGCACCAACTGCCCCCAGTGCATCTCTAGGTCCGAAGACATGCTCAGATGTGTGCCTATCGCCACCTGCTCCTGCACCACCCTGACAATCTCAGGATGCGCGTGCCCCAGCATCATTGAGCCATGCCCGGTCCAGAAATCGACGATGCGATTGCCATCGACATCCCACTTCACGCCGCCCACTCCATGCGTACCGTAGAGCGGGAACGGCGACATTCGCCGCCCATCGTGCGTCACCCCGTCCGGGAAAATGTCGCGCGCGGTCGCCCAGCGCTCAGCCGATCCGGTATGCAGGTCAAGGTAGCGTTGCTCTATCGTAGATACCATAGTTTTCCTTCCATTTGCGCTTGAAGTCTCATCTGCTAGGGGCTGTCTGTATTATATCCCCAAGCGTATAATATGCAACGAAACGCCTAACGACTTCAACGAGACGGGACGGACATAACAATGAAGAGCTTTCTGACGAACCTCGAGTGCACATACTGCGGCATTGAACTCTCGGCCGATGAGCCGCACCGCACTTGCCCCGATTGCGGCAAGGTACTATACCCTCGCTACGATCTGAAGTCCGCGAGCGCCGCGCTGAAACGCGAAGACCTCAAAGAACGCCCCCCGAACATGTGGCGTTACTTCGAGGTGATGCCCGTGCTCGATGAAGCAAATGTGGTCACCCTTGGAGAAGGATTCACGCCCATCTTCAAAACAGATCGGCTCGCCACCGACACTGGCTGCAGTTCGCTGTTCATCAAGGACGAAGGCCTCAACCCGACCGCATCATTCAAGGCGCGTGGCCTTGGCGCGGCGGTCTCCAAGGCAAAGGAACTCGGCATTACACCCGCCTGACAATGCCCTCGGCAGGCAACGCGGCAGGCGCCATGACCGCTTACGCAGCCAAGGCAGGGCATGGAGGCGTATGTCTTTATGCCCAAGGACGCGCCCGAAGCCAACCGCGTCGAAGTTGAAATCAGCGGCGCGAACCTGGAACTGGTGGACGGCTTCATCACAGACGCCGGACGCATTTCCGCGCAGCGCGCAGAGGAACTCGGGCTGTTTGATGTATCCACCCTGCGCGAGCCTTACCGCGTGGAGGGCAAGAAGACGATGGGCTACGAGATTGCCGAGCAGATGGGGTGGACCCTCCCCGATGTCATACTATATCCCACTGGTGGTGGCACCGGCATCGTCGGCATGTGGAAGCGTTCAGCGAGATGGAGGCAATGGGCTGGATTGACGGCAAGCGCCCCAAGATGTTCGCCGTGCAGTCGAGGGCTGCGCCCCAATCGTCCGCGCCTTCAACGAAGGCACAGAGTTCGCCGAGCCGTGGGAGAACCCGGACACGCTCGCAGCAGGCATCCGCGTTCCCGCCGCGATATGGCGACTACCTGATACTGCAATCGCTGAGGGAAAGCGGCGGTGGCGCGATCACGGTCAGCGAGGACGAAATCCTGTCAGACTTGCGAGCCGTGGCTTCCCTTGAGGGCATGTTCATCTGCCCGGAGGGTGCGGCAATTGTCGCCGCGCTGCGCAAACTGCTCGCCGACGGAACGCTATCGCCCGACGAGTCTATCCTGCTGCTGAATACAGGCTCAGGACTGAAGTACCTCGATATGATCCGGTAACAAGGCCTAGAGAAGTTCCAGGTCTCTGACGTACGGCGCGAATGTGGACATTGAAGTGCGGAACATCTGCTCAACGAGCTCGTGGTCCGGCACGCACTCGGGGCACTCTTCATTCACGCCCTTGTGATACTTCACGGTCAGCTGCCCGCCCCTCATATCGATGTACTCAAGCGACCCGCCTTCGGATGCCACTATCACCTGTATATTGTCCAGTATCGCCTGAACGCCGGGGTCTGTATTGACTGCCACTGAGGGCCTCCTTACTTCCTGCAATCGAAACCATTCGTGAGATTATTCGTTGTGCGGGACTTGTCAACAATCCTGCTTGTCCTGAGGTCAAAGTTATATGAGAAGTCGCGCGACCGCTTTTTATATCCTGTACAGCGCTTCCGTATTCCGTGCGAACAGGTCCCTCTTCTCATCATCCGAAAAGTCCGAGACTATTTCGGTGTAGGCATCTATCAGGGTATCGTAGCTGCTGAACAAGCTGTCCACAGGCCAGTTCGTGGCAAATATACTGCGTGGGACTCCGAAAGCCTCGATGCAACTAAGGACATACGGGCGTATGCTCTCAACCGTCCAGTTGTGATCGCCCATCCCAGCCCTGAAATCTTGCAGATAATATTCTCCGCAAGTGCTGCTGTGGCCATGCCCACGCTTCCAATGCTCGAAGTACTCTTCATTGCGCTCGGCGGGATTTCCCGCATGGTCGATCACGATTATTGTGTTCGGGAACTTGTTCGCAAGCGCGACCAGCTTCTCCATATCCTGCCACTGTGCTGCGATGCTTGCATGCAGGTTGTACTTCTCGAGCAGAGCGTATCCCCTGTGAAAGTCCTCGGACACTAGGAAGTCCCCATAAGAGAAATCCCGTATCCCGCGCATTCTCGGTAACTCGCAGTGCCGCTCAAGCACAGCTTCAACATCCGGCGCGCGCAGGTCCGCATGCGCGACGATCGCGTGAGGAAAGCCTGTGCGCTCCGCCGCTTCCACCAGCCATTCCGTCTCCTTAACCGGGTCCTTTGAGCCGATAGCTGCCTGCACATGCACTGCCTTCGTGACATTGGAAGCGCGTGTTATCTCGATGAAATCCTCGGCAAGGAAGTTTCGCTCGCCCAGCTTTCGCATCTGCTTCCCAATCACCGGCGGGTCAGCATCCGGTTGCCAGTGGCCGTAAAACAGTTCCGGATGGTGCATGTCATAGAAATGTACATGCGCGTCAACAAACTCCAGCTTACCCATGAGCACAATCCTCTGCTAACTTAATCTAAACGATAAATGTCTGCGCTACCACTGGCTAATTTCGCTCTGCTCTGAGCGCGTCAATGAAAGCGCCGATCTTCGGGGTTAAGTCGGCATTCTCCAGCAGATCAGGGCGTCGTTCCCATGTACGGCGCAGCGATTCTTGCCGGCGCCAAGTCTCAATATGGCCGTGGTTCCCGGACAGAAGGACTTCTGGAACTTCGCGACCGTCATATACGGCAGGTCGCGTGTACTGGGGAAACTGAAGCAGGCCCGTGGAGAACGAATCATTCTGCGTCGATTCAATAGATCCCACCGCGCCGGAATAAGACGAGTTACAGCGTCTATGAGGATCATAGCTGCCAGCTCACCTCCACTGAGAACATAGTCCCCCACGCTGATTCACAGGTCGCAGCGCCCTCCCGCACTCGCTCATCCACACCCTCATAACGCCCGCAGATGAGAATGAGGTCGCGGTGCGTCGCCAGCCGTTCTACGACAGGCTGGGTCAACGGTGTACCCTGGGGCGTCAGCAGTATGACGGGAGCGGAGTCTTCAAGGCGGGCGCCCGCCTTTACGCTGTCAACCGCTCTGAGTATCGGCTCAGGCTTCATCACCATGCCAAACCCGCCGCCATAGGGATAGTCGTCCACGCTGTGATGCTTGTCGGTCGTGTAGTCGCGAATATCGTGCAGGTTGATTTCCACCAGCCCACGCTCAACGGCGCGCGATATGATGCTCTCCGACATGGGCCCGTCGAACATCCCGGGGAAAATCGTCAGCACATGGAAGCGCATCGCATTAGCCCATGGCATTAAGGAATAGCGTGAGTGCGCCAGCCCTTAACCATCTCCAGCCCATGGACAAGGGCGGGCATCACAACGGCCAGCGTCTCGCGCACTGCCTTCTCGCTGCCAGGCAAATTGACAATTAGGCAGCCGGACCGCACGCCCGCTGTGGCGCGACTCAGCATTGCAAAGGGCGTGAATTGCAGGGTCTGCATACGCATCGCATCGCCGATTCCCGGCGCCTCAATATCCAGGATGGCCCGCGTCGCTTCAGGCGTCACGTCGCGCGGACCCAACCCGGTGCCGCCCGTCGTCAAAACGAGGTCAACGTTGCCTCCATCGCACCACCCACGCAGCCTTTCCGCTATTTGAGACTGCTCATCGGCAACAATATCCCGTAGTACAAGCGAGTAGCCCTCCGCGGCCATGATTTCACAAATCGCATCACCACTCCCATCGACCGCGCGTTCTCCACTCGCCCCCGTATCGCTGACTGTGAGCACGCCCAGATTAAACCCATTGCCCATATTCACTGACATTGTCAATAAATCACCTAAACGTTGTTTCGGAACTGTATTAGAAATGTTGCAAACATATACACAAAAAGTCCTTGCGTAATTTGTGAAATCTTTGCGAAACTCTTTGCACGGTGATGCAAGACATAGCTACATGCAACGAATCCATTCTAACATGGACGCTTGGCTTCACACCACAGACCGCCTTAATCACAAGAGATCATGCACAGGAGACCATGGGGGAGGGACTAACTTGCAGCGGCAATCCGTGACACGAGAGCAACTCGATCAGATCGAGCGGTGAGAACTTTCCACACGCCGGTAATGGTGGAGGAAGTTCTCTCAGCGCTGCAAGTAAGAACAGGGGGACACTATATAGACGGCACTACTGGGGAGGGGGGTCATTCGCTTGCGATATTGGGCGCAGTATCGCCCCCACCGCATCTGCTCTGCCTTGATGTAGATGCGGAAGCTTTGGAAGCAGCAGGAAATCGAATGATGGAATACGGCGGGAATGCCACTATGAGGCAGGCAAGCTACAGCGATGTAGCGGAAGTGGCGGAGGAAGCGGGTTTCCTGCACCCAGACGGGATGCTACTAGATTTAGGGCTGTCATCACTGCAGTTGGATAAGGGAGAGCGCGGCTTCAGTTTCAGGCAGGAAGCGCTATTGGATATGCGCTTTGATCCATCGCAATCGCTAACCGCCGGTGACATCGTAAATGGATACAGGGAAGTGGAATTGGCGGATATTATCTACCGCTACGGGGAAGAAAGAAGGTCAAGGCGGATTGCACGGGCAATAGTTGGCAGCCGTCCGGTTGGAACAACGACACAGCTTGCGGAAATAGTAACAAACTCGGTTGGAAGGCGCAGAGGCAGGATTCACCCTGCAACAAAAACATTTCAGGCGATACGCATTGCAGTTAATGATGAGCTCAGCAACATACAGCGCGGACTTGAGGGAGCGGTTGACACACTTGGCGCCAAGGGACGCCTTGCTGTCATCGCATACCACTCCATCGAAGACCGCATCGTCAAGAACGCACTGCGTTTCATGGCTTCAAGTTGTATATGCCCGCCTTCAGTTCCGCAATGCGTATGCGGACATGTTCCGACAGTCAGAATTGTCAACCGACGAGTCATTAAGCCTTCAACCCAGGAAGTGCGCTCGAATGCGAGAAGCCGCAGCGCCCGCCTTCGAGTTGCTGAAAGATTACAAATTCAGGCCATTTAGGTCCGTCCCTGCCACAACAAATGTCAAATAGGCATAGGAAGGAATCAAAAATGCGTGGAGTAGGAATGCAGAACTCCAAGTTATTTGCAGCAATAGATATTGGCACAACCAAGGTGCTGACCGTCATTGGCAAGAAGGCCGACGACGGGCGGATAGAAGTACTTGGGCATGGAATGGCTCCCTGCTCAGGCGTCCGCAAGGGCGTGGTCGAGGACGTCGCCGCCGTACAGGCTTCCGTTCGCAGTTCCGTCGGTCAGGCGGAGCGGGCAAGCGGAGTGCAGGTGGATACGGCATACGTCGGGATCACCGGCATGGGCATTTCATACGAGAAGCGCCGCGACACCATCGACTGGGTTGGCAAGCATGGAGTCATAACCTACAACGAAGTTGAGAAGGTGCCAACGTCGGTCGTAGGAAATGGCACGAACGGCCACAACTTCGGTCGCAAGGTGATCCACGCAATTCCGCAAAGCTACTCAATCGACGGCAAGATGGGCGTCTCCGATCCCATGGGCATGCACACGAGCAAGGTCGACGTGGAGACCCACTTGGTACAAGCTTCCGAATGGGAGATTTCAAAGCTTACCAAGGCTGTCGAAGGTGCCGGCATCAAGATAGAATCGCTGGTCCTCGAGGCGCTCGCGAGCAGTGAGTCGGTCCTGATGCAAGAAGAAAAAGTCCGTGGCGCGGCGCTCATAGACATGGGCGGCGGCACCACCGACGTGATGCTCTTCAAGGATGGCGCCATGCAATATTCCTCCGTCATTCCAGTGGGAGGATACCAGTTCACCAACGATATCTGCGTTGTGTACAACACAACCTACGAAGCCGCAGAGGAGATTAAGCTCCATCAGGCGAGCGTACTGGCAAACGCTGCAAAGATTCATGAGGAAGTATCACTTCCCGTACCGGGTGGGCACACCTGCCTCAAAGTCTCGTTGCATGACGTCTGTCAGTTGACCAGGGAACGCGCTCAGGAACTGACCCGCCTGATCATCCTCAAGTTGCGAGAAGGCGGCATCGATGACCTAACCGACTATCGCATCGTGCTTTCGGGCGGCGCCTCTAGGCTCACAGGCTTCTTTGACATGTTTAAGATGGGCACTTCCGCAGATGTTCGACAAGGAGCGCCACTAGGCTACTTGGGAGTACCGCGCGAGCTTCAGACTCCGATGTGCAGCACTGCAACGGGCATCCTCTTGTGGGCGGCCCATCAAGACGATGATGAGCCAAAGCCCCACGCCATCGGCCAGCACGATAGCCGACGCCAAAAGAAGCAGAGCAGACCCAAGCCCAGCAAGCCTAGTGTGAATGGCAACGGGCACCACAACAGAAGCGGCATTCTCAGTCTATTCAAGAGATAAGACGCGCATCGCCGATCTCTATTATCGTTTGGAAACAAAAATCTTCTTATGCTAAGGATTACAGGGGAGGAAACAATGGCTACAGCGACCAAAGAACTCGAATACATCAGAGAAATGGACGGTATGGCGCGCATCAAAGTCATCGGCGTCGGCGGGGGTGGCTCGAACGCTGTATCTCGCATGTTCCGGGAACGCGTGCCATCGGTCGAGTACATGATCATCAACACGGATGCTCAAGCCCTCGTCACTTGCGACGTGCCGCTGAAGATGCGCATCGGCGACGGTCTGACTTCAGGCAAGGGCGTTGGCGGAAACGCCGAACTCGGCATGAAGTCGGCTGAAGAAAGCCGCGAAGAGCTTTACGATGTCATTCGCGACGCCGACATGGTCTTCGTAGCCGCCGGGATGGGCGGTGGTACGGGAACGGGCGCCGCGCCGGTCATCGCCGAGATTGCCAGGGAAACGGGCGCGCTAACGGTCGGCGTTGTCACAAGGCCCTTCGCCTTTGAGGGCAAGCGCCGCGCCGACTCCGCTGACGAGGGCATCATTCGCCTCAAAGCGCATGTGGACACGCTGCTGGTAATCCCGAACGAGCGCCTGCATATTATCTGCGAAGAAGAAATCACCGCGCAGAACGCCTTCCTCATGGCGGACGACGTCCTGCGAATGGGCGTGCAGTCCATCGCCGAACTGATCACGGTTCCGGGTGAAATCAACCTTGACTTCGCAGACGTACAGTCCATCATGCAGGACTCGGGCCCTGCATGGATGTCCATAGGCTGGGGTGTGGGCGAGCACCGCGCCAGAAGCGCCGCCCAGACCGCTATCACCAATCCGCTGCTTGATGTTTCCATTGAAGGCGCGCGCGGGGTCCTCTTCAACATCACCGGCGGCAGCGACCTCAAGCTCTCCGAGCTGCATGAGGCAGCAGAGGTCATCCAGAGGGTAGTGGATCCTGAGTGCAACATCATATTCGGCATGGCGACCGACCTCAAGATGGAAAACGAGATTAAGCTCACCATCATCGCCACCGGCTTTGAGCAGCCGGGAGACATAAAGGAAACCGACGATGGCTATGCCAATATGCTCCTCGACGCAATGGCAAGCGATACCGGCAAGCTCGATCTTCCTCCGTTCTTGCGGCGCTACTCCAAGCCCCAGAGGGCGCAGGCCTCCAGAAACGGCGCTCGCTAACTAGGCGCGACTACTAATCAGGCAGACAGCAGCCTCCCCAATTGAGCAGGTCGTCGGTTCCGGCGACCTGCTCATCTCGCGCTACATAGGACAGAACCAGAATCCCAGGCCGAGCCGTGCAGCGCAATCCGCCTCTCCCTCTCCACAACCTATGTCCCCTTCATGTAAGAGACAGAGCGTCGAATCAGAAGTTAGCCTCCATATCAAAGACCTTCTGCATCCGGCGCACATGGCGCTCTTCACCGGAAAACTCCGCTGACACGAACGCGTCAACAATCTCCTTCACTAGTTCTTCGCCGATTATGCGCACGCCCATGCAGAGTATGTTCATATCATCATGCTCCACGCCCTGATGCGCCGAATATGTGTCGTGGCAGACGCTGGCACGTATCCCCCTGACCTTGTTGGACGCAACTGACGCCCCTACGCCGCTGCCGCATAGCACCACGCCCCTGTCAGCGTTCTCCGCCGCTACATACTCCGCAACAACTTTGGCAAAGTCAGGATAGTCGTCCAGCGCATCGTAAGTATGCGCCCCCAAGTCAACAACTTCGTGACCTGCCGCTTCCAGCAATTCTTTCACCGGCTCTTTCGCCGGGTAACCCGCGTGATCTGCCCCGATTGCAATTCGCATTTTTCATCCTCTCGCATATCTCTGTATTGGCATTCAGAGGCTAAATTTACTCATCTATGGCGTCAATTATAACTCAGGCGCATGCTCGATACTCGCAGCCCATGCCACGCGCCTCTACCCACGCGCCACCACATTGAGATAACAGCCTCCGAATGCTACACTGCGCCCAAATCAAGCAGGGCAAGGTGACGCAATGAAAATAACCGAGGTCAAGGCATTCGCGACCAGACCGCCGGAAGCAACTCGCAACTACGTCTTCGTCAAGGTTTCCACCGACGAAGGGGATCATCGGCTGGGGCGAAGCAACCGTCGGTGCAATATCAGTCGGCGCAGTAGTCGAAGAACTCGGCGAGACGCTGGTCGGCAAAGACCCCTTCCGCATCGAAGAGCACTGGCAGAATCTCTACAACTTCGGGCACAATGTGCGCGGCGGCGTGCTCCACATGGCAGCGGTAAGTGGCATCGACATCGCCCTCTGGGACATCAAGGGCAAGGCGCTGAATGTACCCGTATACGAGCTTCTCGGCGGCGCGATGCGCGACAAGTTCTGGGCTTACGGACGCTTCGACGGACGCACTCCCGACGACGCTGTGCAAAACGCCCTCGCATGGGTCGAGCAGGGAATGACCGCGCTCAAAGGCGACCCGTTCGCCCACCAAGGCATATTCACCACCGCTGAGTCCGAACGAGACGCGCTCGCCAAGGTCCGAGCAGTGCGCGAAGCCGTCGGTGACGACGTCGAGCTTCTGATCGAAGTACACGGCAGGCTCGCACCGCACGAGGCAATCCGAATGGGCAACGCGCTCGAGGAATACCGTCCATTCTGGTTCGAGGAGCCTGTTCCGCCCGAAAACATCGACGCTATGGCGAAGGTCACGGCAGGCGTCAACATACCCATCGCCACGGGTGAGCGCATCTACACTAAGTGGGGCTTCCGCGAGCTGTTCGAAAAGCAGGTCATAGACATGGCGCAGCCCGACATCTGCCACGCCGGCGGCATCCTGGAATTGAAGAAGATTGCGGCAATGGCAGAGACCTACTATGTCGGCTTTTGCCCGCATAACCCCTATGGCCCAATCAACACCATGGCTGCGTTGCATGTGGACGCCACCTGCCCCAATTTCCTCATCCAGGAAGGCGGGCACGGCGCTTGGTATCAACATGTGGTCAAGGGCGAGTTCCCCTTCCAGAAGGACGGCTACTTCAGCCTGCCGGAAGGTGTCGGACTCGGGCATCGAACTAGACGAAACCGCGATGCTTCGCCATCCGCCCGGCAACGACAGCCACCCCGAGGGCTATCTTCAAGCGGCGCACTTCCCTTCCCGTCAGCAAAATATATGGATCTGATTTGAAGAGGCAGACGCAAACAATCATAGGTGGCCTACCGCACGTAAGCAGAAACTTGGGAAAGACGACCCATCCGTATTGAGGATAGAGAGTTTTCCTGCTAACATACTCGCGCAGCCAATCCCCACAGGAACGGTGAGCGCTTACAATGAAATCTCTCATCATTAGGTTAGCTGTCCGCACGGACAGCGTTACGGACACTCGTATTGGAAAGCCTTCCTGCAAAGGCGCGGGAAGGCTTTTTGCCGTTTGAATTCACATCGTTTGTGTAAGTCATGAGTCGATCGAGCATAACAGACGTGCCCGGCATAAGCGTCGGTCACTACACCGATATTGCAGCTGCTACCGGCTGCACCGTGATCATCTGCGAAGACGGCGCGGTCGGCGGCGTTGATGTGCGCGGCGGGGCCCCCGGCACCCGCGAAACCGACCTCCTGCGTCCCACCGCCCTTGTGAACGAGGTCCATGCCGTGCTGCTCAGTGGCGGCAGCGCGTTCGGATTGGCGGCAGCGACCGGTGTGGTTCAACACCTTGAGTCAAAAGGTATCGGTGTTCAATTCGGCGGCGCAGTCATTCCAATAGTCCCCGCCGCAATCCTTTTCGACTTGGGACTTGTTCAAGGCAACGTCCGTCCCAACGCTGAAGACGGTGAAGCCGCCTGCCGGAACGCCTCCGCCGAACCGCCTGCTCAAGGAAGCGTGGGCGCAGGCACAGGCGCAACCGTAGGCAAGATGTTCGGAATGGATCGTGCAACCAAGGGCGGCATTGGTTCGTCAAGCGTATCCCTTGGTGAAGGACTCATTGTAGGAGCGATTGTCGCCGTAAACGCCATTGGCGGTGTATATGAAGCAAAAACCGGACGCATCATCGCGGGTCCCCGCACAGAGGCCGGCGACGAAATACTCGACGCAATGGATGTAGCGGTCTCACCCAACGTTGGCTCTCCCCAGACTACGACTTCTTCAAACACCACCATCGGCGTTGTCGCAACGAACGCATCGCTGAATAAGGATCAGGCGAACAAGCTGGCATCCGCAGCGCAAGACGGAGTCGCGCTCGCCGTGCGACCGGCGCATCTCATGGGAGACGGCGACACGATGTTCGCCCTAGCCACGGGCAAATGCGATTCGGCATTCAACATGAACCAACTGTTGGCAGCAGCCGTTATGTGTGTCAGCGACGCCATCGTCCGCGCCGTCACCGAAGCCGACTCACTCGGCGGCGTGCCGGCAGTCAAGGACTTACAAAATGTATAGCCTCGACAAGTCATCCAGCATTGGCTTCATCGGTGCCGGCAGAGTCGGCGGCTCGCTCGCCCTCGCAATGTCGCGGGCTGGCTATTCTGTCGTCGCCGTATCGAGCCGCACGCCTGCGTCCGCACGGCAATTCGCCGCCCGCATCGAAGGCTGCGTCGCATACACAGATTTTCAGGAAGCCGCTGACACTGCCGACATGGTGTTCATCACCACATCCGACGACGCCATTCCATTGGTCGCCGCATCGGTGCAGTGGCGCGCAGGCCAGGGCGTTGCGCACTGCTCGGGCGCGGCATCCCTCGACGTCCTGGAGACCGCAACTCAACAGGGCGCGGTACCGGGCGCGTTCCATCCCCTGCAGGCTTTCTCGTCAGTGGAGAACGGCGTCAGGAGCATACCCGGCATCACATTCGGCATTGAGGGCAACGACGACATGCGCGAATATCTCGCCAAGATGGCGCGTGACATCGGCGGCAATCCCGTCTTCCTGAAGCCGGAGGACAAGGCGCTCTACCATCTCAGTGGCGTAATGATGGGCAACCTGCTGACCTGCCTCGTCGGTTTATCCGCCGAAGTCTGGGAACACATCGGATACACCCGAGACGATGGCGTGAAAGCCCTCGTTCCGATGATGCTCGGAGTGGCCCATAACGTCGCGACATCAGGCATTCCAGCTGCCGTCGCGGGACCATATCCGCGAGGCGACATCGGCACGGCAACCAAGCACATGGAAGCTTTGGCATCGCAGCACCCCGATCTGCTACCTCTTTACCGCGAACTCGCCTTGGCGGGCCTGCATCTCGCCGTAGAACAGGGGCTAGCAGAAGACGCTGAGAATCTGTTTCGCCAGATACTGAATGACAGTCGAAATAGCGAATGAGGAAGAAACATGCGCACCACAATTCGTGACATAGGGTTGATGAAGCGCCGCGCCAAGCCAATCGCCATGATTACCGCCTATGATTACACCTCCGCCCGCATCGTTGAGAACGCAGGCGTTGACATCATTCTGGTGGGCGACAGCCTCGGCCAGGTTGTACTCGGCTACGACTCCACCGTTCCCGTCACGATGGAAGACATGCTCCACCACATCAAGGCGGTCGTCCGCGGCACCAATAAAGTCCACATCGTCGGCGACCTACCATTCATGAGCTATCAGGCAAACAGGTCAGACGCGATACGCAACGCAGGTCGCCTGCTCAAGGAAGGCGGCGCGCAGTCCGTGAAGCTTGAAGGTGGCAGGCACGTCGCCAAAACCGTGCAGCGCATCGTGCAGGCAGGCATTCCGGTTATGGCGCACATCGGCCTTACGCCGCAGGCGGTCAACCAACTCGGCGGCTATCGCATACAGGGCAGAACCACGAAGGCAGCGGTCGAGCTTATAGAGGACGCTAAGGCGGTCGAAGAGGCGGGCGCTTACTCCATTGTGCTCGAAGGCGTCCCATCTCAGCTTGCCCAGATTGTCACCGAGCGTCTCTCGATCCCCACAATCGGCATCGGAGCGGGCGTCCACTGCGACGGGCAGGTGCAGGTCTTTCACGACATGATGGGACTGTACACCGATTTCACACCCAAGCATGCCCGGAAGTACGCCAACCTCGCCGCCGATATGAGTGGCGCGGTCGCCGACTATATCCACGATGTGCGCGCCCAGACATTCCCATCTGAGGACGAGAGCTTCACATTATCTGCCGAAGTGCTCGCGGAACTTACAGGCGAGGCGAGCATCGCAGCGAAAAGCGAACTCTAATGCAGGTCATCGAATCCGTAGCCGCATTCCGCAAGGCTCATGCTCAGGCGGAAAAACCACTTGGGCTTGTGCCCACTATGGGCTATTTGCACGAAGGCCATGTGTCCCTCGTGCGCCGTGCCCGTGCCGAAAACGCCACGGCCGCCGTCAGTATCTTCGTAAACCCCACACAGTTCGGTCCCAACGAAGATTTCACAACCTATCCCCGCGACATGGACTCCGACCTCGCCAAACTCGAAGGCGCGGGCGTTGACTTGGTTCTAGCGCCGCCGGTGGAAGAGGTCTATCCGCCAAACTTTAACACGCACGTCGATGTCGGGCGTATCGGCGAGCGTCTCGAAGGCGAGCACCGCGCAGGACACTTTCACGGCGTCGCCACCGTCGTCTGCAAGCTGCTGACTATCGTCCGCCCCGACAGAGCGTACTTCGGCCAGAAAGACGCACAGCAGTGCCTGGTCGTTAAACGCCTCAACGAAGACCTGAACCTTGGCGCGGAAATCGTTGTCTGCCCCACCATCCGCGACCCCGACGGCCTAGCCCTCAGCAGCCGCAACGTCTATCTTGACGCCGTCGAGCGCGAAGCGGCACTTTCGTTATTTCGCTCACTCCAACTTGCCAAGGAACTGCATCAGGCCGGAGAAACTGACGCCGCTGAGATTCGAAGCCGAATTCGCCGCCTCATCAACGAACAGCCTCTCGCTGCCATCGACTACATCAGCGTAGCCGACGCCGAAAACCTGAACGAACTTGAAACAATCACAGGTACAGCGCTCGTATCCCTCGCGGTCCGCATCGGCAAGACGCGCCTTATAGACAATGTGATAATATGACCGATGGTTGGAGGGAAGCAGAGATATACAGGATTGGCAAGCACAGCATAGAAGGGATGGAGCGACAGCCTTGAAAATATTGGTAACAAACGACGACGGCGTTGAAGCGCCGGGGCTTTGGAAGATGGTGGGCGGCGCTCAAAAGCCTCGGCGAAGTTGTAGTCGCAGCCCCCGACCGCGACCAAAGCGGGATAGGCAGCGCAAGAACGCTCCTCGATGTCGTTAAGGCGCGCGAAGTGAAGCGCCCGCCCGTCGAGGCATAAGACTTCGCAATCGAAGGTACTCCCGCAGACTGCGTCATCCTCGCCGTGGAAATGCTCTCGCCCGGCAAGTTCGACATCGTCCTGTCCGGAATCAACGAAGGCTCGAATCTCGGCATGGACATTCTGGTTTCCGGCACGGTCGGCGCGGCAATTCAGGGCTACTACCGCGAGATGCACTCCATTGCAATGTCAGTCGCATCCATCACAAACCTGCAATACGACGCCGCGGCCAGCGCCGCAGCCTCACTTGTGAAAACCATCGCTGCAAACAAGGACTTGCCGCCCCTTTTCCTCAATGTTAATCTGCCCAACGCAGGCGCAGACAAAATAAAGGGAGCATCGATGACCAGGCTCGGACCCCGGCTATATCTGGAAAACGTCGAGCGCGGCACCAACGGACGCAGGACGCACTACTGGATAAAGCACAACAAGCTGACGAATCGGCCCGTCGGCGAGGACACCGACATCTTTGCTGTGCGCAACAACCGCATCGCCATCACCGCCCTCAACGGCGTCTTCGAGCCTGATTTCGAGTCGCCGGACTTGCAGCCGCTCGCCGATGGCGTGATGAGCGCCCTCGGACATACCAATGGCGTAGTTCCAATCTAATATCAGAATCACAAGGAAAGACAGGACAGGAATAAAAGGAGAAAAGATATGATCTACGAATACCGAGTATATGAGACGCTCCCCGGCAGGCTGCCGAACATCAACGCCCGCTTCCGCGACCACACCATGAAGATATTTGAGAAGCACGGCATCAAGAATATCGGCTACTTCACGGCAGACATCGGCGACTACAGCGACCGCTTGATTTACATCATCGGCTTCGAGGACGCCGGCCACCGCGAGCGCGCATGGGAAGCATTCCGCAACGACCCTGAGTGGGCAAAGGTGCGCGCCGAGTCCGAAGCCGACGGTCTGATCGTCCGCCGCGTCTTCAACACAACGCTCACTCCCACCGACTACTCCCCGCTGCAATAGACTGGCTTAACATTCTAGAACGGTCGGGGGATAAGCGAATCCTGCGCGGATGCCAACCATGAGACTCGCCCTAAAATCCCCTGACCGTCTCGAAAGACTCGAACGCATCACCGAAATGCCGCTGATGCTGCTCTCCTTCGCCCTCATGCCCGTCATAGCGGGCCTCTACCTATGGGACCTAACCCCAACTGAGGAGCGCATTTACACCGCCTTCGAAATCGCAATCTGGGCGCTCTTCGCCATCGCCTTCATCGTTAAACTCGCCCTTGCCCCAAGCAAATTGGGCTATCTGCGCCACAACTGGCACGAAGCGCTGCTGGTACTCGTTCCAGTCCTTCGCCCGCTGAGAATCCTCGCAGCCATCCTGTTCGTCGTGCGCGACGTCTCCCGATGGAGACACCTGGTAACCTTTGAAACCCTGCTTGCATACGGCATTGGAATCGTCCTGCTTGCCGCCACCATCGTAACAACCGTGGAGCAGAACGCGGACGGCGCAAACATTCGTTCCTTTCCCGACGCCCTCTACTGGTCGCTTGTTACTATCTCCACCGTGGGCTACGGCGACCATTACCCTGTAACGGTTGTCGGTAAGTTCACCGCAGTCGCCCTCATGTTCTTCGGCATCGGCATCTTCGCCGGAATAGTCGCCACGATAGTCGCCGCATTTAGCGAATCCAAGTGACCGTCCACTCCATCTGACCATGCCAATGGCGACAGATCCCTCACAGAACATAACGCTTCATAATCCGCACATTAACTTGCCTTTAATCCCGGCAAGGTATATCCTGTTTGGCGGCGTTTGGCGCATCGCGCCCGCCCAAAAATACAAACTGCAATTCCGCAGAAACCACACGGGAGGTGCCATATAAGATGGCCGATTTGAGCAAGTCGGTTGCCATTGTTGGAGTGGCAGAATCCGACGAGATAGGAAGAGTCGAAAAGTCCAACCTTCAGCTTCACGCTGAGTCCGCATACAACGCACTCGAAGACGCTGGGCTGTCCATGAAGGACGTCAACGGCCTGATGACCGCGGGCACTTCGACAATAAACCTGGGCGAATACCTGGGCATAAACCCCACATACACTGACACGACCGCAGTTGGCGGCTCGTCGTTCATCATCCACATCGCGCACGCGGTCGCCGCCATCAACGCCGGCTACTGCGACACCGTGCTCGTAACGCACGGCGAGGCTGGCAGAAGCGCCCGCTCCCGCGCAGGCGGCAACGCCTCCGACGCTGGTCCGCAGTACGAGTCCCCTTACGGCTTCATTGGCGCGCCCATCAACTATGCCATGGCAGCCCGCCGCTACATGCATATGTACGGCGAGCGCAGGGTGCGACAGGGCATGGCAGAAGTAGCAGTCGCCACCCGCAAGTGGGCAAATCTGAATCCCAAAGCATACTTCAAAGACACTCCGATGTCCTTTGACGACTACCACAACTCGCGCTGGATTTCATGGCCCTTCCATCTTCCCGACTGCTGTCTGGTAACGGACGCGGGCGGAGCGTATGTCGTAACTACGGCTGAGAAGGCGCGCGACCTGCCCAAGAAGCCCGTCTATGTGCTTGGCGCAGCCGAAGGCCACTCCCACGGCGTACTCAGCCAGATGAAGAACCTGACCCGCACCTGGGCGCGCTACTCCGGACCTGCCGCACTCCAGATGGCTGGCGTAACACATGACGATATTGACCTCGCCATGATTTACGACTCATTCACCTACACAGTGCTTGCCACGCTCGAAAGCCTCGGCTACTGCGAGCCCGGCGAAGGTCCCGACTTCGTAGCAAACCAGCGCACCGCTCCCGGCGGCGACTTCGCCATGAATACAAGCGGTGGCGGTCTATCCTATACCCACTCCGGAATGTACGGCATGTTCCTCGTGCTGGAGAGGCCGTCAGGACAGCTTCGCGGCGAGACCGGCGAGCGTCAGCTCGACGATCCCAGCTCTGCCTCATCAACGGCACGGGCGGCTCCCTGTCCTCCACAGGCACAGTGGTGCTCGGCATCGACTAAGAAAATTGCAAAAGTCCCTTCCCCCTTGATGGGGGAAGGCTAGGATGGGGGTGAAAAATGCCCGCCCCTGCACAAAATACTCAGGAGAATATGAATGACGCAAGCATACAACAAGCCGCTGCCGACACCGCAGGTCGAATCCGATGTGTACTGGCAGAAGGCAAAAGAACACGAACTCTGGCTCAGAAGCTGCAACAGCTGCGGCAATGCCTACTTCTACCCCAGGGACATCTCACCCTGCTGCTTCTCCCGCGACACCGAGTGGGGTGCAGGCTAGCGGCAAGGCAACGCTCTACACCTACGGCATCGTCGAGCGCGCCCCTCATCCGGGCTTCGTCGGAGACGTGCCATTCGTCACCGCGCTCGTGGAGCTTGACGAGGGCCCCATTATGCCGACCAACATCGTCATAGAAACCCACGCCCGAAAACCTTGTCATCGGCATGCCCCTCGAAGTGGTTTTCGAGGATGTGACGGACGAGATTAGCCTTCCCAAGTTCAAGCCTGCCTAACGCGGCAGCTTGCGAACCGAAAGCAAAGAGGGCTGGCAGTGATTAACTGCCAGCCCTCTTTAACTTCGTTTAGTTACCCGTCCCATCGTCATTCCTTGGGGAGCAGGAATCCACACACTTGATTCACTTCAACTAATCCAATTGACGACACAGACTGAGTCTACTCATTCCCCACACTCCCCGCACTGGCACATCTTCCGCAAAATCTGGAACGGGTATATCCCCGTATAGTGCGCATCGCTCCACAGGAATTGCAGCGCATACCTGCCGATGGGTAGATAGTCCTCCGCCCGGATGTTAGCGTCAACCATCGCCGGGTCCAGAAGCTTCCGGTTCGTCCACTCCTCTACGCACTCCGCGCACCCACAGTTAATCCGCAGGTACTTCCCTCCGTAGAAGCTGGAATGCCCGTCCGTCCACTGGATAGACACACCATCATGTTTCAGCTCCACCTTATCGACACCCAGTTCCGTCGCCATTCGTCTCGCCTCTAATCACAGGTACAGTCATCAGCAAATTCTTGATGCTGATGACTGACCACTGAAAACTGACTACTAATAACTAAAAGCTAGCTCCCCTGCTTAATCAGCTTCTGCATCGAGCGAAGCTCTTGCGGCGGATCCATCTTGCTGCCGTAGTCGGCATAAGACACCTCGGCAACATAGATGTCGCCCTTCGAGTCAACAGCGATTCCATGCGGTGAGTAGAAGCGTCCAGGCTCATCGCCGTAGGTCTGTGTACCGAGCCGCGCCAGTCGATTGCCCTGCGTGTCGTATATGCTCACGCGCGGTCCGAGCTGCGTACCCATCCTGTTCGGGTTGATGCCCGAGAAATACTCACCCACATAGATTAGTTCCTGATCGCCCTTCGTATCGAGATACAGGCAAGCCGTGCGCGACATGTTCGTCCACTGCGCCTCGAACTTCCCCTCAGGGCTAAAAACCTGAATGCGATGATTCTCACGGTCGGCGACATACACCCAGCCATCCTTGTCCACGCCCACATAGTGGACGATGTTGAACTGCCCAGGATCGTTCCCCGACTCGCCCCAAGAGAACAGGTGCTTGCCGTCCGGCGAATACTTATGAACGGCCGCATTGGTATAGCCGTCCCCCACGTAGAAATCGCCGTTGCGTGGGTCGAACGCCACATGCGAGGGTGCATTGAACGGCTTGCCGCTCATCGGCGCCGAAGGCTGCCCAGGTGTGCCGATGGTCATTAGCACCTTGCCGTCCGGCGACATCTGTCGCACCGTGTGGTCTGCATTGTCCACGCACCACAGGCTGCCGTCCGGTCCCACCGTTACGCCATGCGGGTTTTTGAATATGCCGTGCCCCCAGGTGCGCTGCACATTGCCCTCGGTGTCGAAGACTATCATGGGATGCGTCCCGCGATTGAAGACATAAACATTGTCGTTGGCGTCCACATCCACGGCGGTTGCCTCTTTGTAGGTCGCGCCCTCCGGCAGGTTGCCCCAGTCTTCGCCCGAAACCTCATAGACCCAATCACCTGAACCCAGCAGTACCATGTTGTCCTCCATTTGTTAGGCATATTAATCTCTAATCAACGCCGACCAAGTTCGGCTCACACGATGGTAACAGCCACACGCCTCATACACAAGAACGGCAGGTCACTGCAACTTGACCACGCCCGCTTTGAGCATATAATACGGGAAACCGCATCACATTATGTCGCCGTGACATGAAGTGCTGACCCGAAAGCATACACAAAGGGAGTGTAACCATGGCAACCATCGAAGAACGCTACCGTGAAATGTTCAGCAATTCGGTCGAATGGTATGAGAGAGGCCGCTCCCTGTTTGCGGGCGGCATCACCCACCAGACGCGCTTCACATCGCCCTTCCCCGCCTATATAGACCACGCCGACGGCCCCTACAAATATGACGTTGACGACAACCAGATTATCGACTACGTGATGGGCAACGGCAGTCTGCTGATGGGACACAGCAAGCCCGAGATAATCGAAGCCGTGAGGGAGCAAGCTGGCAGGGGAACTCATGTTGGCGGAGCGTCCACACACGAAGTACGTTACGCCGAAGCAGTCAAGCGTCTCGTTCCCTCGCTAGAGCGCGTTCGCTTCACCGCGTCTGGCACGGAATCCACTTACCTCGCGCTCAGGCTCGCACGCGCCTACACCGGTAAGACGAAAATCGTGAAGTTCCACGAGCACTTCCACGGCTGGCATGACTATGTTACGCCCGAATCCGGGCAGGCTCTTGGCGGAGTGCCGCAGGAAATCCTGGGCACCGTCATAGTCGCTCCGGCTGACATAGCTGCGGTTGACGCCATCCTCTCGCAGGACAATGACATCGCCGCCGTCATCGTTGAGTGCAACGGAGCGCACTACGGCACATTCCCCTTGCAGAATCCCCAGTTCCTCCAGGACTTGCAGGATCTAACCAAGCGGCATGGCGTCATCTTCATCATGGACGAAGTGATCACTGGATTCCGCTTGTCCCCCGGCGGTGCGCAAGTTCGTTGGGGACTTGAGCCTGATCTCACCACGATGGCGAAAATAATCGCAGGCGGTCAACCCGGCTCAGCCGTTGGCGGCAGGGCCGACATCATGGAACTCATGGCTTTCCGCGAAGATCCGGAGTGGGACAACATGGGCAGAGTCGCGCAGGGTGGCACTTACAACGCCCAGCCCGTAACGGCAGCGGCAGGAATCGCCGCTCTGGATGCAATCGCAAATGAAGGCATCAACGCTAGGGCAGACGCAATGTCGCAGCGCCTCAAAGAAGGTCTCAACGAAGCGTTCATTCAGAACGAGGTTACTGGCCACGCGCACGGCATCTCCTCGATAATCCATGTGAACCTCGGCGCCGACTGCAGCTGCGACCGAGATATCTGCAACATGCCCTACCAGCAGATTTACGACACCATGCCCGCAGCGAAGACCCGCGCACTCCGCCGAGCCATGCTGGTCAACGGCGTGGACATGATGGGAGGACGCGCATTCATTGTGTCATCCGCCCACGACGAAGCGGTGATTGACCGCACCACAGCAGCCTTCTCGCAATCCCTCAAAGATCTCCGCGACGAGGGCGAACTGTAAGCTTCCTCTTCCTTCCTCCTTAATGGGGGAAGGAAGGTTAGAGCCTGCCCTTGGCGAAAGCGAAGGATGAGGGCGAAAAGCGTCTGCGTCCAGTTTTCATCTACACATCCAGGAGAACCCATGACCCGCTTCGACGAACAGGTAGCAATAGTAACGGGCGCAGCCACCGGCATAGGCTATGGCATCGCTCGCCGCCTCGCGTCCGAAGGCGCGCGCCTCGTCATGGTTGACATCGACGGCAACCTCGGCGAACAATCCGCCAGCGAACTCTCCGCGCGCGGCACAGACACGCGCCTCGTAGTCGGAGACGTCTCCGAGCAGTCCACTGCCGAAGCAGCCGTCAGAAGCCGCGCAAGACACATGGGGGCGCATCGACATCCTAGTGAACAACGCCGGCATCACCGGCATAGACGGCAATATCTGGGAGACCTCGCTTGAAGAGATGGACCGCGTCTATCGCATCAACCTGCGCGGCGTATTCGCCTTCTGCCACTCCGTCATTCCCAGCATGCTCGACCGAGACTACGGCCGCATCGTCAACATCGCATCGATTGCCGGCAAGGAAGGCAACCCGCGCATGGTGCCCTACTCCGCGACCAAGGCTGCCGTCATAGGCCTCACCAAGTCCGTCGGCAAAGAACTCGCCAAGAGCGGCATCCGTGTCAACTGCGTTACCCCTGCCGTCGTACACACCCGCATCCTCGACGAGCTTACGCCCGAACAGGTGCAGTACATGGTCGATCGCATCCCCATCGGGCGCACTGGCGACATCGCCGAGATCGCCGCACTCGTCGCTTGGCTCGCCTCCGAAGAGTGTTCTTTCAGCACCGGCGGCGTCTTCGACATAAGCGGCGGCAGAGCGACTTACTGAACGCAACGGGAAATCCCTTCCCCCTTAACGGGCTGACAGGGGTATGTAAATGCCCAAAGTGTTCATAAACACAGGCCCAAAGTCCCTTCCCCCTCGATGGGGGAAGGTTAGGATGGGGGTGTCTGACTGACTGACCCACCAACGTGCCGACTCACTTACAAACCCATCGGAAAGGAACAAAAATGTCCTGGATTCGTGAAGCTGATGAGCCTCTCCACTCGGCGAATGTCATCAATGTAATGTCCATCAACCCCTCCGCATTGAAGGCGGTCAACGACCTGAACAATGCCATCACCTTCGGCTCGTCCGCCCTCACTCGCGCGCAGGAGGAGGCCATAGCCACCGCGGTCTCAGTGCAGAACCAATGCCGCTTCTGAACGATGGCACACGGGGAGTTCCTCCGTCACGCCTCCAACGACCCGGACCTCGCAAGCCACGTAATGCACGACTACCGCAACGCCGACCTCGACACGCAGACCCGCGCCATGCTCGACTACGCCACCAAGCTCACCCGCGAACCCACTTCCATGCAGCAGTCTGACGTCATTGCGCTCCGGGAGACCGGCCTCACCGACGAGCAGATTCTCTCTGTCGTCCTCATCACCTGCAACTTCAACTTCATGACCCGCCTAGCAGACGGACTTGGCGTCGAAGTGCCCAAAGAACGTCAGAAGTACGTGGAAACATGGCTCGACAGCCCCGCCAGAGACCAGCAGTGGCTCATGATGCAAGCAAAGGATTAGGCAGACAGAATCAGTCCCCCGCAGCAGCCCTGGCCGTCGGCTCTTCTACTGCCTCCCAGTCCGGAATCAGCAGTTGTCCGTCGGCTCCAGAACCAAAATGTTCAGCGCGCCCGCCAAGCTCGTCACGATCGAAATCCACAGCGCCACATTGTAGCTGCCGAACATGTCGAAGATGGGCCCACCGATCCAGCCGCCCAACGCCATGCCCAGCCCCGCGCCCAGCATCTGCACGCCGTATGGTGAGCCTGTAGGCGCGTGCCCGTAGTAACGCCTGTTCAATATGGGGAAGCCGCCTGTCTCGCCGCCATACCCGATGCCGAAAATCACCGCGAACATGTAGAACATCCACAGGTCGTGTGTCCAGAACAGCATCACCACCAGGATGCCCTGTGCCGCGAAAAAGATGAACATAACCGTCCGAGTGCCGATGTTGTCACACATTATAGGCACGAAGACGCGCGATATGACGCTAACCGCCGACAGAACGGTGAGGACGCCTGCCGCCTGCACCAGCGTCAGCCCTTCGTTCACCGCCAAAGGAACGATGTACACCAGGATGATTGCGTGTCCGGCGCAGCCTAGGAAGTGAATCGAGCTCATATTCCAGAAGGCGGCGGTCTTCCGCATGTACCCGTTGAACAGCTTCGTCCTCGCCGGGTTTGCCCCCCTCTTCTGTATCTCCGGATCGCCCGGCCTATGCCCGTAAGGAAGAATCCCCTTATCCTCGGGCTTGTCCCGGAACAGCCCTATCAGCACGAACATGATCGCTGCCGACCCTATGCCGAGCGCCATAAAGCCGTTTTGCCAGCCCATCCCTTCGAGCAGCAGGCTCACGACCACGGCGGCAAGCGCGGGCCCAAGCCCCCACGACGCCATTATCAGACCCATGCCTATGCCCAGATGCCGCCGAAACCAGTACATCGCCGAAGGTATCAGGGGAACGAGGAATATCGCCTGTGCGGTTCCGAGCAGCACTCCAAAGTACAGGTATAGCTCCCAGATGGTGCTTATCTGTCCGGTGAGCAGCATGCCCGTGAGGAACATCGCTGTGCCCACCACCATCGCCCGCCGCGCACCAAATCGGTCGCCGAACCAGCCCGCAAACGGAGAAGCCAAGGCGGTCACCACGCTCGATATGGCGTATGCCAGCGTGATGCTCCCTTGGCTCCACTGGAATTCCTGCTCCAGTGGATCGATGAAAACGCCAAACGCCATGCGGATGGACGTGCCCACCATCTGCATCACCGCAATGACACCGACAATCACCCAGACATAGTGAGGATAAATGGCCCGCCCGTAGTTCGACTGCGGGCGGCTTGTGGATGGCTCAGGCTGTCGTGCCATTGGTTGGTCTTTAAGTCCTTAATGCAGCGGGCATGCGACCAGGAAGAACCTCTCCCATCCCTGCCCTTCCGCTGCGCTTCCGTATTGCAGAGCGCCTACGTCCTGCCCTAGCCCGCCGGATTGTCCGGAGCCGAAAGACGTACCCGTAGCCGACGAAAAGTCGAACTGCTGCACATTTTGCCCCGTAGCTTGCGCCGTCCGCTCGCTCACACGCGCTTCGGCAGCCCAAGCGCCGAAGTAAATTGTCAGCGCAAGGCTAATGGTGACGACCGCGACAAATTGCACGGGCATTCCCAATATCCGCATATCGTTCAAGCGCGACTCCAACCTAACACCTTCCGTATTCGCTATTTCCGGCATGTGTTAACTCGTCCACCCAGTACGTGTTGACATCTGATACACAGAGCGTTTTAGACCTGAAGAGTAGATCCATTCTGTCATTCTGAACGCAGCGCAGCGGAGTGAAGAATCTAAAATCGTTGTACATAAACCATTCTCCGATTTCAGATTTCTCGCTTCACTCGAAATGACAGAAGTAATGAAACGCAACTTCAAAATGTCCACACGACCTAGTATCCAAACTCTTTATAAAAGAAGGTCGGAGCTTGTCCAACGCGTTCGCGCGGAATTGGCTCATGCCATGGCTCATGCCATTAATATGGCGACGCTGCACTGGTAATGCCGCAGCGTCGCCTGTCTGAAGAATTCGTTTCTAGTTAGGCACCGCCGCCTCAGCGATCGACATCAGCTCTTCATCCGACATGTCCAACTCGATCTGGTCGCCGTGCGGCTGCGGCACATCCAGCCCCGTCTTGTAATAGACCTCAAGCGTATTGCCCTCCGGGTCGTCGGCGTACATCCCGAAACGCATTCCCAGTGGCTCACGATGCGCTGGATGCTAACACCCTCGTCGCGGAAAGTGCGGTAGAAGTCCTTCAGTTCCGCAATCGTCTCAACCGTGAAGGAAATCTGCTGCACAAGCTTCGCATCCGATGGCACATCTCGTCCCTCCATCAGCACGAACTCGTGATGCTCAACATCAGGGTTCGCGCTCATGAACACCATCTGCGCTGTTCCAGGTCCTCATCCGTGATCTCCAGGCCCATCACACGCGAGTAAAAGTCTCGCTGCCCCATAAGGTCGTTCACATAGATTCCCACATGTCCCAGTCCGCTTACCTTAGGCATAGTTACCTCCTGCCAGTTCTGATTGATTCTGAATATGATGACTGGCGCAATTCAGCTAAGCCAGCCATAGCAATGGTTCTCAGAGATAATAACTCAAACTTTCGCTTTTGATAAGCCACCATTCCTGTGAGACGCCTGACTTTGCAAATTTTCAAGCAATTTCTCCAATGGCATATTCGAAAGAGAGTTCAGGCACATATCCGCCGCATCAAACCCCATACCTCTTGTCATCGGATTCGGCACGACTACACACTGAAGCCCCGCAGCCTTCGCCGCGATTAAGCCATTCACAGAATCCTCAATTGCAAATGCGTTCTGGGGCTGGACTCCCAGACGTTCCACCGCCATCGTGTACAGCTCCGGATCAGGTTTCGCCTTATCAACATCACCGGCACTCAGCACGAACTCGAAATAATGTAGCAGCCCCCTACTCTTCAGGTGCCCAACAGCCCAGCCGGGAGAAGAACTGGACGCAACCGCGAGCTTCAATCCCATCTGCTTTGCGGTAGTAAGGTACAACTCCACACCCGGCAGTATAGGATTGCGCTCAATTCGTTCGAGATAGTCGCGCCGCATTATTGGTCTGACTACTTTCCGCTCGATAGGCTGCCCTGACAATTCGGAAAGATGCTCATATATGTCGAAGTCAAGGCTGTGTCGCCCGATAGACCAGTCCCACACCCGTCGCTCCAACCTTACCCCGTACGACTCGAACACTTCCTGCCATGAATCAAACTCCGGCGTTTCCGTGTCCAAAATCAGCCCGTCGAAGTCAAATAATATCGCCTCAATCAATTCCCACAGCCTAGAAATGGAAAATCCGCACTCAGTATATCACCCCACTAACCAAGCCAACCCATCTTTCCTGATCACCTTTTAACACCTAAATATTCGGTCTGAGCCTGCCAAGCACACTGGGCGTGTGACTTTGATACCAAAGCTTTCAGACCCGAAATTTACTCTGTAATCTGACCCAGCCCTCGTCATTCTGAACGCAGCGCAGCGGAGGGAAGAATCTAAAGTCGCTGCGCACCCACCAGTCTCCGATTTCAGATTTCTCGCTTCACTTGAAATGACAGAAGTAATGAAAGACCACTTCAAAATGTCAACACAATCTAGCTAACTGACCGCTGACTGCTAATCTCCCCCTTGACAACCCAAACACCTGCCCCTATAATCAGAACATATGATTGAAACCATGCACAAGCAACGGGATGCAGATACGCAGCACATCCCCATAGATACACTTCAGCGCATCCAGCGCATCGTCCTCGAAGAGACGCAAGGCGGCAGAACCATCATCCGCAACCTCGTCTCCATCATGAACGGCGAGGACCCCGACGGGAAACCCTCTCACCGCCTCCAGTCGGCGCGCATCCTGCTCAGACTCGGCTTCGAAGAAGCCAGAGAAGCCCTCGGCAGTTCAGGACATCAGCGCAATGCTGCCTCGCAGCAAGACGAAATGGCGCAGGATGGCTCACAGCCCGCCCAGCAGCCACTCAGCCCTGAACACGAGAAGGTGAACAAGAAACTCGTCGCGCGCATCAGGGTTGACTCAGAGGGTGGAGCCAGCATGGTAAGAATCCTGCTCGAGATTCTGGAAGGCAACGACCCTGATGCAAGGACGCGCGACAGGATAGAAGCGGCTAAAGTCCTGCTTCACTGGGGATTTGGCAACCCTGCGCAGCCCGACCCTGACTTCATGATGTTCTACGCGCCCTGCCACCCCGACTGCCTCTGCGTCTGCAAGGACCTGGATGAAGACCATCCGGACGTCATCCAGAGCCACACGCCTCCCACTGAGGAGCAGCGCGAGGCGTGGGCAAGGGAGCAGGAGATACTGGAGCGAGCTGCGGAGACTGCGGAGCGCAAGGCAAGAGCAGACCGAGCGTGGAGGCTGGAGCAGAGCTATTCGCCCGTCGCGCAGGACGACAGGCGACTCGAAAGAGAAGAGCGTCGCCTCAAGCGCGAACGCAACCGCAACCGCAGCCCCTTAACCCCAAAGTCCCACCCCTTCTGGGCGTAGGTTAGGAACGAGGTTGAAAGTCCGTCCATCTTGTTAGTCCATGCCCCCGTTCCTTGAGAGTTGGTAGATGACACCTGAACTCAGTCAAACCTTGCGTACCTTACTGACTTGGCGATACAATAGCATGCACGATTTGAATAGACACAATCTGCGTCAGGGATCTTCTTATGGAAGCATATCAGCTCGTCCAATTGGAGCCTAACCCCAATATCGAAGAGTTTCAGCCCGGTGATACCGTGCGCGTCGAAATCAGGGTTACCGAAGGCGAACGAACTCGTTTGCAGGCGTTTCAGGGCGTCGTCATACGCAAGCGCGGCGGAGGTCCAGGTGCCTCATTTACCGTGCGCCGCGTTAGCTACGAAATCGGCGTCGAGCGCACTTTCCTCATGCATTCTCCCAATGTGGAATCCGTGAAGGTAACGCGCCGTGGCAAAGTGCGCCGTTCCCGCCTATACTACCTGCGCGGCCTGTCGGGACGCGCCGCACGCATAAAAGAACGCCGCTAGGATCACGATAACTCACTCACGCCAACCACAAGCGGGGCAGACTTGCGAAGGTCTGCCCCGCTTGCCATCCGCCTCAACCCCAATCTGGTAAAATTGCTCTCGATGTTGCCCACGTAGAGGGTGGTATGGTCAACCTAGGAAGCATGAGATTTGCGGAAGTGGCCGTGGATGTGCCCATGGCTTCGAGTCGCACGTTCAGCTACGAAATACCGGACGAGTTGACAGTGCGACCAGGCCAGCTTGTGCGCGTTCCATTCGGCGCTCGAACTCTGCAAGGCATTGTATTTTCACTCTCGGCTCATCCCCAGGTGCCGGAGACGAAGCCAATCGCCGATTTAGTATTTGAAGAGCCGCTGCTGGACGATGTGCACCTTAAACTCGCAGCGTGGATTAGCGAATACTACATCTGCTCCCTGTTCGAGGCATCCGCACCTATGTTGCCGCCCGGTGGCCGAGTCCGCGCACGCACGCACCTCACGCTTGCCGACCAGCACACAGACAGTGAGACACTCACACCCCTGCAGCAGCGTATCGTCGAATACATTGCCAAGCGCGGACTGACGACGCAGGACAGCCTCATAAAGGCGTTCGGGGAAAGCGCCGCATCATCGGCGGCAAGCCTCGTTCGGCGCAACATCCTGATCCGCGACTACTCCCTGCCCGACCCTACCGTCAAGCATAGGTATCGCACGCACATCAGCCTCTCACCCGACACCGCATCGGACATCAACGAATGGCTCGCCAAAACCAAAGCCCGAAAACAGGCGGCATTTGTCGAGCATCTGCGCGAAGTGGGCGAGCCGCTCGACATTACGGAAGCTCGCCGTGAGTTCGGCGGGAGCATAGTCAAGACCATCATGGACAAAGGTTGGCTTTCCACCAAAGCCGTAGCCATCGACCGGGATCCCCTCGACGGCAGGACGTTCCCGTACAGCGAGCCACTTCGCCTCACCGTCGAGCAATCTGAAGCGGCAACAGCCATACACGGCGCCTTCGAAGAGCCATCTGCGCTCGGCAATACCTTCCTCATCGAAGGCGTAACGGGCAGTGGTAAGACCGAAGTCTATCTCGACGCCGTTGATTGCTGCACCCAAATGGGTAAGCAGGCAATCGTTCTAGTCCCCGAAATTGCCCTCACTTACCAGACAATCGAGCGCTTCGCGTCCCGCTTCCCCGACAAGGTCGCCGTTCTCCACAGTGGTCTCTCGGACGGCGAGCGCTTCGACCAGTGGTGGAAGATCAAGCGTGGGCACTACAGCATCGTCATCGGTTCGCGCAGCGCCATATTTGCTCCCGTACCCGACTTAGGCCTGATTGTCGTTGACGAAGAACACGAATGGACATATAAGCAGCACGATACCTCACCACGATACCACGCGCGGCAGGTAAGCCTGCGCCTTTCCGAACTGACGCAGTCCTTAGTAGTCCTCGGCAGTGCCTCGCCTGATGTAGGCTCATTCTACGCGGCTATGCGCGGTAGCCATCGACTACATAGGCTCACGGAGCGGTTCGCCGATACCGGCGATGGGCAAGCAAACCGGCCCAGCGCACTCCCTTCGGTGAGCGTCGTTGACATGCGCGAGGAGTTGCTGCAGGGCAACACCGACATGTTCAGTCGATCACTAAGCGAATCTCTGTCCGAATGCCTCGAATTAGGTGAGCAGGCAATGCTGTTCATCAATCGCCGCGGCACATCCTCCCATCTGCGCTGCTTCAGCTGTGGATACAGCCTGCGCTGCCGTAGCTGCGATGTCAGCGTCACATATCACGCCGCCTCGCAGCGCTTCATCTGCCATTACTGCGGCGCAGCGTCGCAAACCGCCCACAATGTGCCCTCAGTGCCTCAGACATCGCCTCCGCTACTACGGCATTGGGACAGAACTGGTGGCAGACGAGGTAGCAAGGCGTTATCCCGATGCCGGCGTCCTGCGTTGGGACCGCGATATCGCCACCAGTCCAAAGGCGCACGAGGAGTTGCTAATGCGCTTCCGCTCCGGCGAAGCCCAGATACTCGTCGGCACCCAGATGATCGCCAAAGGGCTGCACTTCCCGTCAGTCTCTCTAGTAGGCGTAGTCTCAGCTGATGTTGGTCTCACCGTACCCGACTACCGGGCAGGCGAGCGCTCGTTCCAACTGCTGCATCAGGTAGCGGGTCGCGCGGGTCGGGGCAGCACCGACGGTAAGGTCATCATCCAGACGTTCCAACCCGAGAACTACGCGATACAATCGGCAGCGGAACAGGACTACCAGGCATTCTACCTGCGCGAAATGGCATATCGCAGGCAACAGGGCAACCCGCCCTACAGCAGTCTTATTCGCCTGCTTTACACACACGCTAACCAGGCAAAATGCGAGTCAGAAGCCGTAAGGCTCGCAGGGCTATTACGCGAGCAGCAAGCTGAGTGGGGCATCACCGATGTGGAAGCACTGGGGCCCGTTCCAGCGTTTCCCTCACGATTGCGCGGACGCTACAGATGGCACATCATTCTGCGAGGGCCAACTCCGCGTACCCTGTTGGACAAGGTTGATATTCCCAGGGGATGGACCGTGGACATTTGATCCCGTAGTACTGACCTGATTACCTGCCGCGCACATGAGAGAAGGGCGCATCGTTGAACAATGCGCCCCAAACCGCTACAAAGCTATGGCAAAGAACTACAGGTTGAACTGCGGGTCCATATAGTCCTTCTCTTTTGCGTAAACCTGCAAGCGACCGCGCGTGCTGTCCGTGATGATGATGCGGTCTTCCTCATCGACAGCGATGCCAACAGGGCGGTTGAACAGACCAAGCGGCCTGGTATCCTTGACCCTTCGGTAAGCCTTTACCACGTCGGGATTGGATTCGACGACCTCTTTCGCCCACTTCGAGAATTCGACTGCGTCGCCTTCAAGCTGAGTCAAAACTGATCCATCGTTCTCGTATATCTTAACGAGTTTGTTGCCCCAGTCAGACACATACACATCGCCTTCGCTATCGACCGCGACGCCAGACGGGTGGTTGAGCGTGCCGCCTGCGCCACCGGACTCCTCCCCATACGTCACGAGATATTCACCATCGGCGGAGAACTTCTGGGCACGGTTGTTGCCCCAGTCCGCGACATAAACGCTTCCATCGGCTCCAACGGTTAAACCCCACGGCCTATTGAGCTGGCCTGGCCCGCTACCCGCGCCTCCGAATGCAGCCAAGAATTTGCCGTCGCTGGTGAACTTCAGAACTTCGCTACTTGCAGCGTCCGTCACATAGACATTGTCATCAGCATCGCAGGCGACTCCGGACGGGCTGCCAAGTCTGCCTTCACCATCCCACTCACCTACGCGCTGCCCGTCAGCGTCGTAAATCTTGATCTGCTTTTCAAACTCGTCAGCGCAATAGATATTGCCATTGCTGTCAACAGAGATCCCCATGGGCCATACGAGTTCTTCGCGAGCGAAATCCCCGACGAATTCCTCGTTGATGGTTACCTTCCCAAATTCTCTTATTGGGTGCCTGTACACCACCCGCGCCCTCCTGTCCCCTGCTGAGTACATAGATTACGCCGCCAGGCGCGACCGCCACATCCATCGGCTGCGTGAAGCCGTTTCCGGCTGCCGCGTTCCGACCTATCGCGTGGCTGAAGTTCCACGTGCGGCCTGATACAGTTGTAGTTAGCATTTTTTCACCTTCCGATTTGCTCTGGTCCGCATTAACCGCCTCCCACAGTCCGAAGTTGTTACGAACTGTAGGAAAGCGAATTGTCGCGAATCAGCCTTAGAGCTACGGTTTAGTGACCGTTGCCGTTGGTGTGAATGAATGCAGGCCGCTCAAAGGTGCCATTGACAACACTGGGAGCGTCTAACTTCATCCAGTCTTCGAGGATGGTGGAATAGACCCCACGGAAGTCTTGGTTAGGAACGAGGTCGCCCTGCTGAAGCGCCTCTGCCCGCGTTTCCGGATACTCACTGTAGAATCCACCATTGACATTAGGACCAATTGCGAACGCAACCCCCGCCGCGCCATGGTCTGTACCTGAGCCGTTGTCTCGCACTCTGCGACCAAACTCAGAGAACAGGAACATGGTGACGTTGTCATCGGCATCGTGTTCACGCAAGTCATCCCAGAAGTCAGCGATTGCCTCGGACACATCTGTCCACAACTGCGCATGCATCGTTGCCTGCGCCGCGTGCGTGTCAAAGCTACCGTGGTCCGTGTAGAAGACACGAGTCCCCACATCCGCAGTATGCATCATGGCGATGTCCCGGAGCTTGTGAGCTATAGGACTTGAACCATACTCCACGCTGGATTCGTACTGCTCCGGCGCAATCTTAAGAATGTCTGCGCCTTTCAGTGCGTCTAAGCCGGTCTGCCCAAGGTATTCCATCACCTGTCCCGTTCCTACGGCAGGTCCATACATATTAGCGAAGCGCTCAAGCACCTGTAGGCGCTGTTGCTTCTGCTCAATGTTCGTTAGCAGTCCGTAGTTTGAAACATCTGCGACGGATGCGACGGATACGCCCGGCGCAACCAAGGCGCGCGGGAGTGCCTGGCCGACGTTGACGCCAGTTACAGGGTTCTCCGATCGAGGATCGATCTGCTTCATAGCGCGTCCAAGCCAACCCTCTGTGCCCACCTTATCCGGCTCACATGTATGCCAGATGTCCATAGAGCGGAAGTGTGAGCGCGGCGAGTTCGCGTAGCCTATGCCATGGATCACGGCCATGTCGCCACTGTCGAAGATATCCTTCATTGGCGCCATTGCAGGGTGCAGACCCAACTGGTCGTTAAGCTTCAGCACGCGGTTCTCGGAGATTCCAAGCGAGCGCCGGCTGTCATAGTAGTTGCCATCCGTGTACGGAATTACCGTGTTGAAGTAGTCATTGCCACCCGTGAGCTGCAACACAACCAGAACTGGCGGCTTGTTTGAATTTGCCATTATTTCCTCCCAGGAATTTTGCAATATGCCCGTTAAAATTCTTTGGCCTAGCCGAACTGATACTCTCTGGTTGCTCCAATGAGTGCCAGCATCTCGCCTGTGCGCCTCGCAGAGTCATCGTAGCCGTCTTCCCAGTTAACCGCACCTTCGCTCTCTGCCTGACTTATCAGTTCACCGCGGGTCTGGCCAGATACTGGCAACGGGCCCATTTGATCCAGGCAGCTCTCTACAAACTCCTCAGGACTCATTGTGGGGCCGTTCGAAGAGGCAATGCGCTCGACTATGCGCTTAACTCCGGGCAAATTCGTATCACTGATTCTGTCGGCGACGAAGTTAACGCGCTTAACGAGAGATCCGCTGTTTATCCACTCGTGGCCCGTATGCCAGCCTTCAACGCTAGGAGGATCGAGAATATCTTGACCCATATAGCCAGGCTCTCTAGCAACAGCTTCAAGGCGCGGGTCCGGTCCCTGCAAGTCACCTGTAAGCCTAAGAGTGCTTACAACGACTTCTGTGGGGTTCTTGACTTTCCTGTACATCGCATCTTTGAAAAAGTCGGAGTTAAACAATGCTCGCAGCACCGGCTTAACGTCGTAGTTGTTTTCTACGAGAGTTTCCGCCAGCATTCGGACGGCCTCCGGATTGCGAGGCTCCTCAATGTTCCACGCCGGAACTTGTGGCTCGTCTTCAACGAAGAAGTTGTATAGATGGCGCGCTATGAACCTTGGGCATGCGGGCTGCTTAAGAATAATGTCGATAATGTCTTTGCCATTGAAGTTTCCGGTATTGCCAAGGAATGACTTGTCGGTCTCATCGTGGTCTTCTGCGCGATATTCGAATTGCCAGGGGTGCCTGCCATACGGATAGCGCGGCATCTTTGCGGAAATAGTCCAGCCTGTGAACGCCCTTGAGCATTCGTAAACGTCCGTCTCAGTGTAATTGCCGACTCCGAGCGTGAAGAGTTCCAGAAGCTCGCGGCCCCAATTCTCATTCGGGGCTACCTTGTGATTCTCATTGTTGTCAAGCCAGTAGATCATCGCGGGGTCGCTGGCAAGGCGAAGAAGGAGGTCTCGGTAGTTGTCCATTCCGACTTCGCGGAACATCTGAATCTGATCAAGGAGATGATTGCAGTTGTCCACTTTCGAGTTGCCTGTAGCGAATACCTGATGCCAAAAGAGTGCCATCTTCTCGTTAAGGGGCCTCTGTGTGTTGACCATGAAGTAGAGCCAATTCGCCTGTCCGGGTGCGGCCGCACCACCGGGGACCTCAGTGATTGGATGATACCTGTACAAGGTATACTCATCAACCGGGGGTTGGCTCTCATAGTCAATCAGCTGCTCAACCGTAGTCTCATAACTCTGCTCCGCCAACACCTCGAGTTCGTCTCGGGTTGCGCCGAATCCGGCGCGTCTCATCAGATGAGCCAGCAGAGCGATATCTTCCCTATTAGACATTCGCTTCCTCCTTTCGATGCTGAAGCCATTTCGTCCATGTCGTTCGCGAGTGATTGTGTGACGTAAGAACTATAAGCCCCCCTTTCCCCCCGCGGTAGAAGGGGATAAATTGAGGCAGTCCGGGCACGTTCCGTAGTAATCCGTACGCAGGCGCACAATCTCGTATCCTGTCAGATCTGACACTCTATCAAGCGGATCGAGCGGCGCCGCGATCTCCACGTCTTCCACCTTCTCGCATTGCAAACATACAAGATGTGGATGTGGCGTAGTCAGTCTGCCGTCATACCTGTTTGCCGAGCCACTGAACTCAATCTCTAGTACCTGACCAGTATCTTTGAGAATTTCAATAGTATTGTAAATGGTGGCGAGGCTAGTCCCAGGATAGGCGGCCTGGACTCCCTGGTGAATTTCGCTCGCCGAGGGGTGGCGATCGCTTGCTAGCAGTACCTCAAGTAACTTGGCGCGCTTGCGAGTAATGGCAACACCCTTTTCCCGGAGTGCAATTTTCATCTCCGTAAGGCGCTTGTCAAAGTTTACTATCTGCATCATGCCTTCTGAGGACTCTCGAAAAGCCTGTTGAAGCATCAACGAACCTACGAAAACCTAATAATTAGAATGATTCTAAATGATATTTCGTGTAAGGTAAGGCAGACTGAGCAATATGTCAAGAGCAAATATGCCAATTGCTTCGCAGCACAGCCCTAAAACCAGATACGATGTCCAGGGCTTCATTGACCCGTTTAATTTTCCGCTCATATAATAGCGGGAATCATCTTCCAACTTAGCATTACTATCAGGAGGCTGGAAATGACCCTGCATCCTGTCATACTAGCCGGTGGGTCCGGCACCCGCATGTGGCCCCTATCCCGAGAAGCTCACCCTAAGCAATTCCTGCCGCTAATGGGTGAGCATTCTCTGTTTCAGGATACCGTTCTACGCTTGGACGGATTGGAGGAGGTCGCGGCTCCGCTTATTCTCTGCAACGAGGAACACCGCTTTCTGGTTGCCGAGCACATGAGGCAACTTGAAAAAAATGCTCTAGCTATTACTTTAGAGCCGGTGGGGCGCAATACGGCTCCAGCGTTGACCCTAGCCGCGATGATGCTGCTTGACAATGAGTCCACATTCTCGGACGGCGACCCGGTGATGCTCGTGCTTCCTTCAGACCATGTCGTGCGTGACATCGAAACATTCCAGAAGCTGGTGCGGCATGGCATTGAACTCGCGCAAGGCAACACCATCATTACATTTGGCATCCTTCCGGACTCGCCGAGGACCGGCTATGGATACATCAGAATGGGCAATCGCATCACGAGCGATGGAGGATCCAATTTCTTCCAGGTAGCAGAATTCGTCGAGAAACCTGATCGAGACGCGGCGAAGAAGATGATTAAATCTGAAGCATACTTGTGGAACAGCGGCATGTTCATGATGCGCGCATCAGTGTGGATGAGGGAATTGCGCCGTTTGCGGCCTGATATTGTCGACGCCTGCTCTAATGCGCATGCCGCCTTAAGTCGGGACGGCGAATTCTACAGGCCAGGCGCTACTGAATTCGCAGCCTGTCCAAGCGAATCAATCGACTATGCTGTGATGGAGCACATGAGTGAAGGTTCACCCCAGGGCAATGGCGCAAAGTGCATAGTGCTGCCAATGGAGATTGGATGGACGGACCTGGGAGCTTGGTCTTCACTCTGGGAAGAGCGTGAACAGGATGCGGGTGGCAACGTCATCCAGGGAGATGTTTATGCGCACTCTATGTCTAACTCGCTCATCATCAGTCAGCGCCGCCTCGTAGCCGCTGTCGGATTAGAGGACATAATTCTTATCGAGACGGCGGACGCTGTGCTCGCCGCGCACAGGGATCGGGTTCAGGACGTCAAGGAACTTGTAGAGCAACTCAAGAGCCAAGGACGACCGGAGCACGAGAACCATCTGAAGATCAACCGCCCCTGGGGTTCATTCGAAACCATAGATATAGGACAGCGGTTCCAGGTGAAGCGACTCACTATTGACCCCCGGAGAGGCACTCTCCTTGCAGATGCACCATCACCGGGCAGAACATTGGGTCGTGGTGAGGGGAACAGCAAAAGTTACGCGGGGAGACGAAGTGTTCTTGTTGACAGAGAACCAGTCAGCATACGTTCCCGTAGGAGTCAGCCACAGACTGGAAAATCCAGGCGCCATGCCGCTTGAGGTGGTCGAAGTTCAGACCGGGAGCTACCTCGAAGAGGACGATATCGTGCGATTTGAAGATCGCTATGACCGACACATCCACGACTGAAGAGAAGCTAGAATTGACTTGTGAGCCCCTTCCACCGCCCGTATCACTCCTAAACCACAGCCGAGTTCCAGAGCTATCAGCGATTCCTTATGGTATCCTAGCGCATAGACAACCAAGCAACGGTCAGGGCATTTCCAGATGTCAAGCGCTAGTGTCCAAGGTGAAAGAATGACGCCAACCACATTACCCGAATCCGCAATGCCCGCAGTACCTTCACGAATATTGTTGGGTCCGGGACCGAGCAACGTAAGCCCCAGTGTGTTGCAGGCAATGATGCAGCCGATGATTGGCTACATGGACCCGGACTTCATGCTGATTATGGATGAGGTCAGAGAGCTCCTGAAACGCGTATATCAGTCTGATACGGCGAACACTCTGGCTATATCGGGCACAGGTTCGGCTGGCATGGAAGCAGGCCTAAGCAGCCTACTGGAGCCGGGCGACACTGTTGTGATGTGCATATATGGCTTCTTCTGCGAACGTATGGTGGAAATGGCGAACCGCGTTGGAGCTAATGTAGTGCCGCTCCGAGCAGAGTGGGGACGTCCTTTCCCCGAAGAGATGCTTGAGGCGGAACTCACCAAGCATAGCAATGTGAAAATGGTGACCGCAATACACGCGGAGACATCCACCGGAGTGCGCCAACCGATTGGCGGGTTGGCCCGAATAGCCAAAGAGAATGACGCCTTATTCATGGTAGATACAGTAACCTCGCTTGGCGGCAACGAGGTGGCCTTTGATGAGTGGAACGCGGACTACGCCTATTCGGCAACCCAGAAGTGCCTCGGCTGTCCGCCGGGACTTTCGCCAGTTAGCAGTAAGCGACCGTGCGATTGAGGCGATGCGACAACGCAAGCAGGCGCCTATGTCGTGGTATCTTGACTTGGCCTTGCTCGGCAACTACTGGGGCTGGGAAGGCCAGCGCGTATATCACCATACCGCTCCGGTAAGCATGATTCTTGCGCTCCGACAGGGTTTACGTCAGGTGTTGACGGAAGGGCTGATTGAGCGCTTTACGCGCCATACATTCAACGCCCAAGCTTTGTGCGCCGGACTTGAAGGACTCGGCCTTGAATGCGTGGTGCCCTCTGAGTATCGCCTCGCGCAGATTACTGTCGTTAAAATACCGGATGGCATTGACGATATGCAGGTGAGGCAACGCTTGCTGCGGGGCTACGGCATCGAGATAGGCGGTGGGCTGGGCGAACTTGCAGGCAATGTGTGGCGCATAGGACTGATGGGCGAATCCAGCAAGGCCGAATATGTGCTGGCTCTTCTATCCGCATTGGAAAGCGTTTTGCCGGAAGCAGGGTTCGAAGTAGCGACAGGGGCAGGTGTCGGAGCGGCAAGTAGTGTGTTCAAGTCTCACAAGGGCCAATGAAACTGCTTGGTTTCAGGCTCAGAATCTACGACCCCACTAAACCAAGACGGGCAGAGCGTAGGCTCCGCCCGTTAGGTGAACCTGTCTAGCGAGATTACGCTACTTCGCCTTTCCCCACAAACACTGACATCATCTCTCTCTGGTTTGAGAACTCGATATCTGCCATATAGCCGCACTGCAGACAATGGATGTACCTGCCATAATGATCGCTGCCGGTGCTGAGATCGCCGGCGCACCGAGGGCACTGCTTAAGGTATATGTTTCTGCCATGCTTCGATTGATGAGATTTCACTAAGTCCTCCTAGCTACCAAGATGTTCTATGAGAGGATGCTAGAACACTCGTGCTTTTCACGTCAAGCGCAATTAGGTCATATTTCGATAATATATTCCAAACTGGTGTTCGTCGTATAGGAAAGCGGACACAAAAAAGGTGGACCGGTTTTACCAGTCCACCTTCAGAAAGACAACCAAATTCTGGAAAGTTGTCAGCTTTGAGCGGCCTTGCTCAGCTCAGCTCCCGCAGAGAAGCCAACTCGTTTGTGTGCAGGGACTTCGATGAGATCCCCCGCCTTACTGCCCCTAATTGGCCTCACCTTGCGTGCCTTAACATCTCGCAACTCAAAGGTGCCGAAGCCGGTGAGCACGACTCTATTCCCTTTGGATAATTCATCCTGAACGCTTCTCAAAACCGCATTGAGCGCAGCTTCCCCCTGTGCTTTGGTGCAGCCTAACTTATCGGCTACCCTATCTGACATTTCACTTTTCCTGCGAGTTGCCATTTACGCCCTACCTCCCTTGTCATTACAACGGTCATTCTAGATAATGACCGTGACCCCAAACAACTGATCCAGCCTCTGCGTACCGCCACTCAGTAAGGTATCCAAGCTAATTATTATCAGGCAACTAGCGAAAACTCAATTCTGTAGTGTGCTACAGACCTAGAATCAGTGCTTCAGTTTTTGATGAAATGAATATATCCCAAACGATAAGTCGTTGTAAAGACATAGAAAAGAATTGCTGTCGGGGGATTTTAACGTGAATATTGAACTTATCGCTGATTACAATTGTATTGTTGGGGAAGGTCCTCTGTGGCATCCAATTGACCGCAAGGTCTATTGGGCCGACATCCCCCGAGGAAGAATCTTTCGTTATGATCCGGTAAGCGGCGAGCACGGTCAGATTTTTGAAGGCTGTGAGGTTGGCGGATTTACAGTTCAGGCGGACGGCACTCTGCTGCTGTTTATGGACCGCGGCGCCATTGCTACACTTCGCAACGGAAATCTGCAATATCACCTCCGCGAGATCGAGGCTGAGCGAGAGACTCGGTTCAATGATGTGATAGCAGACCCAGCCGGGCGAGTGTTCTGCGGCACCATGCCGGCTCCCGACCACGCAGGCAGCCTTTACCGCTTGGACACGGACGGCTCGATCACACAAGTCCTGAGCGGCATCGGCATTTCCAACGGAATGGGCTTCACACCTGACACAAAGCAGATGTACTTTACCGACTCACCAACACACAACATCTACTTATTCGATTATGACATAGAGACCGGCGAACTCTCCAATAGGCGAGTCTTCGTCAATACGGGAGACAACGACGGCATTCCCGATGGCATGACCGTCGACGCGGAGGGCAATGTTTGGTCTGCGCGCTGGGATGGCTCGTCACTAGTACGATACTCCCCAGAGGGTGAGCAAGTGCAACGAATATGGTTCCCAGCACGTAAGGTGTCCAGTGTCATTTTTGGAGGTGAGGACTACACAGACATGTATGTTACAACCGCGGGCGGCCAGGATAAGATTGGCGAGGGGCCCGGGGCAGGGTGTCTGTACAGACTGAACCTAGGCATAAGTGGCAAGCCAGAGTATCTCTCCCAAATCGGACTCTAAAAGTCCTGCAAGAGGATGGATATGCCGTGCTTCGCGCGTTTTGACCAACCAGATAGCGCGTGCTAAAATTAGGCATCTCGATATCAAATATTTAACAGGGGTTGGCTTATGTCTGGTCACTCTAAATGGTCAACAATAAAGCATGCTAAGGCAGCCACGGACGCAAAGAGGGGCAAGCTATTCACCAAAATCACGCGAGAGATAATAATCGCGGCGCGGCAAGGTGGAGGAGACCCCTCTATGAACATCCGGCTTAGGATGGCTCTTCAGAAGGCGAGAGACGCCAACATGCCCAATGACAACGTTGAGCGCGCCATCAAGAGGGGGACTGGAGAGTCCGGCGAACAGGACCAGATGGTCGAATTCACTTACGAGGGATATGGTCCCGGCGGTGTAGCGATTATGCTGCAAACGCTCTCTGACAACCGCAACCGTACCGTCTCCGACATTCGCTCCACCCTCACCAAGGCGGGCGGCAACTTAGCGCAGTCCGGCGCGGTTGCGTGGCAATTCGAGCAGAAAGGCATAGTAGTGGTGAACGCAGAGGAGGACGATGCCGAAGAGTTTGCATTGGTTGCCATCGATGCTGGCGCCGACGACTTCGAGACCTTCGATTCCACACTTCAGATTTTCTCGCCTGTGGAAAGGCTGGAAGATGTCCGGCAGACTCTAACTGACACCGATGCATCAATTGTGTCTTCCGAGCTGTCCATGATCCCCAATAACACAATTGTGCTTGACTCTAGGACGGCATCACAGACATTACGCCTGCTTGACCAGCTCGAGGAACTGGACGATGTTCAAAAGGTCTATTCCAACGCAGACTTCCCGGACGATGTCCTGGAACAGTATCGCGACGAATAGGCGCTGTGCTCGTTCTTGGAATCGACCCCGGAACCTACAACATGGGCGTTGGAATAGTCAACGCCGAAGGCGACAGCCTTACATTTGTGCACGCCGATGTATTGAAAGTTCGGCGCGACGCCCCTCGAGCAGAGCGGCTTCACCGCCTACACACGGAGTTGATCAGTTACATCGCACAGCACAAACCTGATGAAATTGCCATAGAAGAGCCGTTTGTAGCACGTAATGTGCGATCGGCCATAGCAGTAGGCCAGGCGCAGGCGGTGGCGATGATTGCTGCGGAGGCGTCTGGCATAAGCGTACAGTTATTTGCACCTCGTGAGGTCAAGCTCGCTGTAACTGGTTTTCGGGACAGTTCTAAGGAGCAGGTGCAGGAGATGGCAATGCTTGCACTGGACCTCAATAGCGCTCCTATGTCACTCGATGCTTCAGACGCATTAGCGATAGCGATATGCCACATCAACGCAAGGCGAGTGCAATCACTCATTCCTGACGATCGAATATAGAGTATGTCTTCCCTGATTTCTTCTGTACGGGGCACATTGGAGGGTACTGGGACCTGACTGGGCCGATGTCGCCATCGGTGGCGTTACGTTGCGTGTGAGCGCCCCTGCTCCGTCGGTCGAAGCTCTTGGGCAAATCGGCAGCCCTGTAAGTTTGTACACCTCGCTGCAAGTGAGGGCGGAAAGCCTGAGCCTCTACGGCTTCGATACGCCCGAGGGGCGTCAGACTTTTGAAACCCTTATTGGAATTAGCGGAATAGGCCCGCGCGTTGCATTGAGCATCCTTTCCACATTCAGACCTGAAGCACTCGCAGCCGCTGTTGACTCCGGGGATATCAAGAGCTTCACAGTCGTGCCGGGAGTAGGTCGTAAAACCGCAAGTCGCATTCTGCTAGAGCTCAAGGGCAAGCTGGAACTGGACTGGAATATCGGAAGCGTCTCAACACTTGACTCGGACGCTTTGGATGCTCTGACCGCGCTCGGCTACTCGCCGGTTGAAGCGCGTGAGGCACTGTCCGCACTGCCAAAGGACGGCAATTCCGCTACCGAAGACAAAGTGCGAATGGCGCTCCAGCAGCTTGCAGGCTGATAAGGGCTATGGATATTTCACCTTACGACGCCTGGGCGGACTTCTATGACGCGGTATTTTCCTATGTCGTTGACGACATCCCGTTTTACTTGGACGAAGCGAAGCGGTCAGGCGGCCCGGTACTAGAACTGGGATGTGGTACGGGGCGGGTTTCGATACCAATCGCACTGAGCGGAATCGAATTGGTCGGGCTGGACTCTTCGACTGCGATGCTAGAACGCGCCCAGCAAAAGGCTGAAAGTACCGGGGCAACTGGGCTTAGCCTTTTGCAGGCTGACATGCGAAACTTTTTGCTCCCAGACAAGTTCAGCCTGATAATTATTCCCTTTCGGGGATTGCTATCAGTATTGTCAGTGGAAGATGAAGTCCGCGTGCTAACAAACATCAAGCGTCATCTTGCTCCAGGTGGCAAGCTCGTCTTCGACATATTTGTGCCCGACCTTAACATGATGGTACAGGAAGGCGATGTTCCATATCACTTTCGCGATGTTACAGATCCATCGACGGGCAAGCAGATAGTCCTATGGAATCAGGCAAGCTACGACGCTTACACACAAGTAATGAGCATTCGTACTACGATCGAGTATCTCGATTGCTCTGGACGCGTGTCAGACAAGATTTATCGAGACTTTGCGCTGCGATACATCTTTCGCTGGGAGATGTACCACTTGCTTCGAGCATGTGGATACGACATAATCGCGCTATACGGCGACTTCAAGCGACGGGACTTCGACGAGAATAGCGCGAATATGATCTGGGTGGCAGAATCATCACTTTAGTCGACCCTATGTGGTCTTCATCGCTATAGCTTCGCAAGCTGCATGGCCGAGACCGCACAGATTTATACTATCCAATGCAGGTGTTGGGCGTTATATTTTTAGTATGGTGTCCCACGCTAACTCGGCGACTAAATTCGGTCAACAAGCATCCCACTAGTTAAACCTATAGCATAAAGGGCGCGATATGACACATAGATCAAAGAGTCTGAAGTATCCTGCGCTCACCTGCCTGTTTTCAGTCCTTGCTGCGACGCTCGCATGCAGCAGTGCGCCCGCGGCATCTACGGACAACTATGGCGCATCGTCTGCCAATTCCATAAGTGTCCCCGCTGAAGATGTACAGACCTCCCGCGCTTCATGGCAGGTGACGGCAGGGGAGGATTCATCCGTGCAGCCACTGCTGGACGCAATACCTTCGAAGGAACCTAACCAGCCTCCCACATCTGAAATAGACGCCGACGAAATAGTTGCCGCCTATGAAAGGGTGATAGGCGACGTACATGACAATGTGCTGCCATCCGTCGTCAGTGTTTCGTGCTCAACCGCGTCGAAATCTCCAGTTCAATTCCAGGATTCACTTCTCCTTTTCCATTTGGACAAAGGCCTCCTCCAGATGGCGGCTCGCAGCAAGAATTTTTTTACAGAAACGGGCAGGGCTCAGGATTCGTATGGGATGACGCGGGGCACATCGTGACGAACCGGCATGTCGTTGTCGACGCCGAGCGCATAACGGTCGTCTTCTCTGACGGCAGCGACATCAAGGCCGAGGTGGTCGGTTGGGACGAAGATTCAGACTTGGCAGTCCTGAAAATTGAGCGCGACGCGGAGCTGCTGAAACCAGTAAGCCTTGGGGACAGCAATGAAATTCGCGTCGGGCAGATCGCAATCACCATTGGCAACCCGTTTGGGCAGGAATTCTCAACTACAACGGGCATTGTCAGCGCCATCGGACGCACTATACGCACTAGCGATTCCCACTTCTCATTGCCTAAGGTCATACAAACGGATGCACCAATGAACCCGGGTAATTCAGGGGGCCCCTTGCTGGATCGGCGAGGGCGTGTCATCGGCATCGACGCCCAGATAATTACACGCTCGGGCTCGAACACGGGCATCGGCTTTGCTATACCAATAAACATTGCAAAACAGATTGTACCCGTTCTCATCAGCGACGGTGCCTTTACATACTCATGGCTGGGCATCCGCGGTACAACCATAGGACCCGAAGCTGTAGAGCTGATGAACGCACCAGCAGGAACTCGCGGGGCTCAGGTGATTGCGCTTGCAGAAGAAGGCCCCGCGCAGCAGGCTGGCCTAGTCGGCAGCGACAAGAACAAGCGGACAGATGAAGGCAGCATACGTTACGGAGGCGATGTCATAACGGCCATAGACGAGCAGGTTATCGTCAGCATGAACGACCTGATCATATACCTAATGGAAAACACGAAACCGGGCGACACGGTCACGATGAGCGTAGTGCGAGACGGGGGAGATAGCGCCCAAATTGAAGTGACTCTGGAAGCTCGCCCGCAAACTGTTGGCTGATTGTACTAAGCATCTCTTGCCGTATTCTGAGTACATATCCACTCACAAGCGGGAATATGCCAAATAGACTACAACACAAAGCGAGACGCATAAATGAGCCCTAAATTTGCATTGTCCCTTCTGCTGACACTTGGAGCGACGATAGGGATATTGTTCGGATGCGGCGCGGCGCCCGCCTCTCAGACGGCTGAGAGTACCTCTGGGCCTCCTGCACCCAAAGTTGAGCCCGCGTCGGAGCAGGTGGCGGTGCCTAGGCAAGCCGCGAAAGTGATGCAGGCCGACTCCGCCCCCCAAAAGGCAATTGAAGCCATAAAGAGCGAGCAGGAAGCCGGTCCGGTGGAAGTCGGTTATAAAGTTGGAATGCACGTCCCGGAATTTGGCATGAGCCTGCTGGATGGCAGCCGAGTCACATCTGCGGGATTTGTCGATGAAGGCAAGCCTGTGTTTATTTACTTCCACACGACTTGGTGAGGAACTGCCGCGTCGAGTTGCGGCGCATCAAGGATGAGGTCGGTGCAAACTACACCGATCAGATCGCTTTCTACCTCGTAGGTACTGACCTGTCCGAGAGCTTAGAAAAATTGGAAGCCGACAGGGAAGGCAAAGGATTGCCTTGGCCGGTAGCCCATCCGGACGAAGGCATGCTGGATGCACTAAGAATTTATACTCAGGCTTCTAAAGTAGCAATTAGCAGGAACGGAACAATTACGCACCGCTTTGGCTTTGGGAAGGGCGACTACGAGAGTTGGGAAGATCTTTTCGATGACATCAGTGCCAACTAGGCCAGTAGCTAACTGACTTAGATTAGAAAGAAGAGTCCACCCATCATGTCATGAATAGCGAGCGCGCCTCTTACTTTAATCTTACACAACTGTAAAGAACTCAGGCGCCTTCCCTGCCCTGATACACCAGCGTGTCGGGCTTAAACACAGCCCAGGCAAACCAGAAATGATTGCCATGCACTATCGGAGTGAGCCTCTCTCCTGCAAGCGGTCCATCTACGGCATTGCCTAGGATATCCCACTTGCTTCCCGTCTGGTCGTCAATGATATCTTCGTTCTTAATGCTGAATGTCAATTCCTGGCCATCTAGAATTGCATCGAAGACCCCGGCTGATCCCACATCCCGCGAGTCCGCAATTGAACCGCCGTCAAGTGCGGATGTTGTTCCAAACTTGTGGAACACGGCAATCGAGCTCCCAGAAATTTCATAGTTTATTACGCTTCCTCCTGCAAGATGCTCAGCGGGAATGCCACATCGACATCCCCAATGGTTACGGCGATGACACGCTCGACGGGAAGTAGCCTGCCATCTAAGTCTCCTGTGAACAAGAATGGATTTCCTTCAATCGTGTCATACCCGGCGTATGGATTTCGCCCATACTGACGTGCGTAACCGGTATCTCGCGACAATACTTTCCCATTTGGGTTAGCTCTCTGAAAATCTGCGAATGATACTATAAAGGCGGGAAGATGGTTTAAGCTTCGTCCCGCGTGCTCCCCTACAATGCCTTCACCCGTGAATTGCTGCCACCATGAGTGTGTCTCTCGGTCGTACATTATCAGGTCGGAGTTGCGAAGATTCCCTGACACTCCAAATTCAAGCTCTTTTCCATCCAGACGCCTGTCGAACGCAATCGCCGAATTGCACAATGGGCAGAATGTTACTGCCACCGGAACATCCCCAACGGTGTCGTTGACTATTTCGTGCCAGGTCAGAATCTGGAGCGGGTACGCGCGGGCATCTCCGCTGATTTCAAGAGATACCACAGGCTCAACATCACTCAGCCACGCCGACGCCTCCGAGGGAGCGATAAAGGAGGGTTTGTCTATCGACGGGATGTTGTCGCGAGGAATGACAGATCTTATCTCGCTGTAAGGCACCGTGTGAAGCCTGAAATCGGTATCCCAACCTCTGGTGCTTAGTCTTGCTGCGCTCATGGCCCCTTCGTAATCTCGATCCGGCGTGACTGCTGCCATTTTCTCCACTCATATCCACTGTTTGGAGTTGCTGTGAACGACGGAACTTGCGCCTCCACGGGCGGCGTAGCCGAATGTGTTGCAGCAGATACAGCAGTCGCCGCAGGGCTTGACGTCGGTACGGCAGCAGGTGAGGCCACCGATTGCTCAGCAGGTGGAGCCGTAGGTGATGACACTTGTGAGTCTGGCAAACTGCTGAATCGGGATCAGCCGCGGGGTTCTGAATCGGTGCCACCTCGTGTTCGAGGTCCGTCGCCGGTACTCTACCGCTGCACTGCGCAGCCGACGATCCCATCATCGAGAGCATCGCGGCGAGTGCCGGTAAAAACCAAGTGCCTGCAATTCTGCGCTGCAAATTACTCTCCATTTTGCTATTTGTGCCGCCAAGATATAGCGAAGTACTACAATTCGCGTAAAAGGATACGTCGAGCAAAAGAATCACAGATGACCCTGCTCGATGCCTCTGTTTTACTTTAGATGAGAGCAGGGACGAAAGGGTGCCAGCGTTAGTATCGCCACAGCCCACGATGGAAGTGAAGGACCTAGATCTCGCAGCCTCGAGCAGGAGCGTTCAATGCGGAATCGCTTAATCTAGTTGTAGCGCCGCCACCTGCGTCCATCCTGCGCAAGCAAGGCGTCAGCCGCGTCAGGACCCCAGCTGCCGCAGGAGTAAATATGAAGAGGAGAAATATCGAGGCCGGTCCAAGCGTCAATGAGAGGATCGACAATCTTCCAGGCTTCTTCAATATGATCGTTGCGAATGAATAAGCTGGCGTCGCCAAGCAGGGCATCTTGGAGCAGTCGCTCGTAATCTTCGGGAATTGAGAGGTCTCTGAAAGCAGACCTATAATGAAATTCCAGATTCGTCCGTTCCATTGACGCAATATCAATGTCAGGGCTCTTAGTCTGAAATCCAAGGTGGATGCCCTCGTCAGGTTGCAGGCTCAGGCGAAGAAGATTAGACGGAATGGCTTCACCCGAAGGCAAAGGAAACATCGAGTGGGGCGGCTTCTGAAACTCTATTACAATTTCTGATACCTTCTCTGCCATTGCTTTGCCGGTTCGCAGGTAAAATGGCACATCCCGCCAACGCCAATTGTCCACAAAGAGCCGCAAAGCCGCGTATGTGGGTGTGATGGACCCTTCTGGGACGCCTCGCTCCGCCAGATAGCCATCGTATTGGCCTCGCACGGCGTTTCGTGCCATTTCGGCGCCGCTATTCCTGCGAATAGCCTGCAGTACTTCTACTTTCTTGTTCCGAAGCGATTCAGAATCAGCAATATTGGGAGGCTCCATCGCTACCAGAGTGAGCAATTGCAGCATGTGGTTTTGCACCATGTCTCGCACGACGCCCGACTCATTGTAATAGCTTCCCCTGTCTTCGACGGCTATGGATTCGGCGACTGTAATCTGCACGTTGTCAATATAGTTACGGTTCCATATAGGTTCAAAGATGGCGTTTGCAAAACGAAATACCAGCAGGTTTTGCACCATGTGCTTGCCAAGGTAATGATCGATACGATAAACCTGACTCTCATCGAACACCTGCCCAACAAGATTGTCCAGTTCCGTGGCAGACGCGAGATCATTGCCAAATGGTTTCTCTATGACAACTCGGCGCCATCCTGTTGACTCGTCCGCAAGACCGTGAACATTCATGTTGCGAAGAGCAGGTTCAAATAGCCATGGGGCGATCGACAGATAGAAAAGCCAGTTTGAAGGAGCGTCAGTGCCGCCATCCAACTCTTGGAGCCCTCTCTTTAGTACTCCGAGTCCATCAGGATCGCTCAGATCGCCGCGTATGTAGTGGATGCGGCGGGCGAATTCCCTCCATGCTTCTTTGTGCGCTGCGAGGTCGCGGAACTCACTTACCTTATTCCACATGAATTCACGGTACGACTCGCTAGTGAAGTCAGAGCGCGCAAAGCAGACGATTCGAAGATTTTCAGGGGCACGCCCACGGTATGCAAGCTCGAAAAGTGCCGGAACTAGCTTACGCTGGGCAAGGTCACCTGTGCCGCCAAATATGACAACGCTTGTGCTTTCCAGAGACATCATTCCGACTTTCTGACACTATGCCCGCCGAACTGATTTCGCATAGCCGCCAACAGTTTCGCTCCGAAGGGGGAGTCTTGTCTTGAGCGGAATCGCGCCTGCAACGACGCAGCAATAACTGGAATCGGAACAGCAAGATCGATCGATTCCTCTACCGTCCAGCGTCCTTCGCCAGAGTCCTCCACATACGCTTGAATACCTTCCAGACTGCCATCCTCATCCAGAGCCGCTGCCGTTAGATCAAGCAGCCAAGACCGAACTACACTGCCGTAGCGCCAAATGTGGGCAATCTGCGCGAGGTCGAGTTCTAAGTCATGCTTGGCTTCCATAAGTTCGAAGCCCTCTGCGAAGGCCTGCATCATTCCGTACTCGATGCCGTTATGGACCATTTTCACGAAGTGCCCTGCGCCAGAAGGTCCCACGTGCCCATATCCTATACTCGCGCCGGGTGCAAGTGTCTGGAAAATAGGTTCAAGACGTGAATAAGCCTCAGCATCACCGCCGATCATAAGGCTGTAACCTTCAGTCAGACCCCAGACTCCTCCACTCGTGCCCACATCCAACATCGTGAGCCCCAGATCCCCGACATCAGCTGCGCGGCGAATTGTGTCTTTGTAATTGGAGTTGCCGCCGTCGATTATGGTGTCTCCCACAGTCAACTTGGCGGACAGAGTACCTATCGTTTCGTCCGTAACATCACCGGCGGGTACCATCACCCAAACAGCGCGAGGAGGCGATAGGTGGAAAACAAGCTCATCAATGGAAGTTGCCTCGATTGCGCCGGCGTTCACGACCGACAATCGAGCCTGTTCATCGGGGTCATAGGCGACAATATGATGGCCGCCAGCGAGGAGGCGCTGGGTCATGTTCCCGCCCATTCGGCCCAAGCCAATCATTCCCAGTTCCAATGTGTCGCCTCCAGTCAATGAAAGTCGCCGCAATTATTTGAGGCTATTGGCTAACGTTTTTACCGTCTGTACCGCGTCAGCACCAAGATTAATTCGAGCAACATGGCGTCCCTGAGCGGCTAGTGCATCCAGGTCGCCTTTAGCCTGTGCCGCTGCCAATACTCCAAAAGTAAACTTCTCACCCGGTATTGTAACATCGGCATTTTCTATTTGCGTAAGCTGTAAGGACAGCCCGGAGTCCGCTCCACCTTTATGAAGTTGGCCTGTCGAGTGCAAATAACGCGGGCCATAGCCGAGAGTTGTGGCAACACCCCACTTGCCCGTGACATTTTGCCGCAGATCGGCCAAAGCCAATTCCACCTGCGCCGTTGGTTCAGCAAAGGCCGTAATCGCTAAGTAGTCCCCCTTTTTTACATGTGACATCAGTTCCGTAAGCGAACTCACGGCATTGAGCGCAGGTGCTCGCCCTGAATTCTCGTAATCCGCAAGCAACTCTGTAGTCTTGTCTTTGGCCTGCTGGACATTCGGCTGGTCGAACGGATGAATGCCCATTAAACTTCCGGCGACTGCGGTGGCAAATTCCCACCGGAAGAATTCAGCGCCAATATTGTGTCTGCCAGTGAGATCAAACCTGACGACCGGTATACCCGCCTCCTCCACAACTTTCATGTATCTATCTGTTGCATCAGTGTCATCCTCTTCTAGTCGGACATAAACAAACAGCCTGTCACTACCGAGGTCATTGGGGCTGCAATGCGGTTCGTTTGCGACTGGGATGATCCCCTTTTCCCTCTTTACCTGTGCTCTCTGCTAGCAGTTGCTCGACCCAGAGAGCGAAATTCTGGAGTGATTCGGTAGTCACGATTGTCAGTTTGTCGCGGCCTTGTTCCACCAAAGACGCTATCAAGGCACCAAGCCAAACAGCAGGGTTATCGTTCGCTGGGACGGTTGCGCCGCATAAAGTGCTCATGGTCTCCACGGAATCCAGGAGTTTGCCAACGTCAATCCCAAGCAGAGCTGCAGGCACCAAGCCGAAAAGCGACTGCACAGAATACCGCCCTCCCAAATCTGGCGGATTAGTAAAGACTCGACGAAAACCGTCTTCCCTGGCTAGTCGTTCAAGTGAAGTGCCTGCGTCGCATATCGCCACGAAATGATTGCCCGTGTCCGCGCCCTCTATCTCCCGCTCAACAAGTGCCCTGAAATGCTTGTACAGTACATTAGGCTCGATCGTCGTTCCGGACTTGGACGCCACAATAAAGAGGGTCTTTTCGCAGTCCAGTGAATCTGATATGGCGCTGATTGTGGCGGGCACGGTGGTGTCAAGCACAGTGAGGTCAGGGTAGCCGTCAGCGCTTCCAAAGAGATCACTGAGCGCCAATGCGCCGAGGCTGCTGCCGCCCATCCCCAGTAGCACAACATGCCGGAATCCATCGCTTTTGACTTCCTCCGCAAACGCCTGCATATCCTCAACATACTGGCGCATATCACCGGCTACCGTAAGCCATCCAAGCCTGTCGGTAATATCAACTGGATCAGGGTTCCAGACGGTATGGTCAACGTCCCAAATCCGTCGAGGCACTCGCCTGCTTTCAAGATCCGCGAGAATTTCAGTTACCGATTCTTCGTAGCCACCGAGTCGAGTGCTATTTCCCGACTGCCGCGCGACGAGACGGGCTCGTTATCCTCGATATTGGCAATGAGTGTGTCATACGAGCCTGCAAATGCACTTAACGCCATCTTCGAGAAGCTTGCTGGTTACTCTGCGACATGCTTATGCCGGCATCCTCAAGTGCTTGCATGGTCCGTTCGGCTTCATCAAGGTCATGGTCTATGGTTGTTCTCGGGTTGCCCGTGCTCGAGGAACGCATGGAGCGTAACATCCGGAAGGGTATTTACAGAGTTTGGCCCAATTAGTTCATCGACATACAGAACATCACTATACTCGGGGTTCTTCGTGCTGGTGCTCGCCCACAGCGGGCGCTGTACACGCGCCCCTGCAGTTGCCAACGCTGCAAACCTGTCGTTGCTGAAGGTTTGGGCAAAGTCACGGTACGCCATTTTGGCATTGGCGATAGCGGCTTTGCCCATCAGTCCTTCCAATTCTCTAATTCCGGAATCAATTAGCTGGTCCAACTTGCCGTCAACAGATGCATCTATGCGGCTCACGAAAAACGACGCTACCGATGACACGTGAGACGGATCTCCTCCCGCAAGTTCCAATTCTTCCAGTCCGCTGACATACGCCTCACGCACCTCAGCATAGGCATCCAACGAGAAAATGAGAGTAACGTTGACGTTGATGCCGTCACTGATGAGTTGTCGGATGGCAGGTATTCCAGCAGGAGTAGCAGGAACCTTTATCATCACATTAGGGCGCTGCAGAGTTGCGTGGAGTCTTTGTGCTTCCGCGACAGTGCCCTCAGTATCGTTCGCGAGGAGCGGGCTGACTTCTATGGAAGCAAATCCATCCGCACCTGCGGTACGTTCATATACGGGGAGAAGAAGGTCTGCAGCATCGCGTATATCCTCAACGGCAAGACTCTCGAAAATCTCCGTTGCGCTGTTGCCAGCAAGCGCAAGGTCAAGTAGCGCCCAGTCATAGTCGCTGCTCTCGGTAATCGCCTTTTCGAATATGGATGGGTTGGAAGTCAGACCACTCACTCCCAAATCTACCAAACGCTGCAGTTCACCCGACCTGATAAAGCCTCTGCGAATGTTATCGAACCACACGGACTGCCCTAGTGCCTGCAACCGTTGGAGGGAGTTAGTCATTTGAAGCACCTTTCATAAGGACCCAGCGTTCTTGGAGTTGGTAGCTGGTAAGAGGTATATATTCATTCTATGCAGCCGGGAGTGTAGTGGCAAATTACTATCTCGTTAACTGCTCTCTGGGGAGGGATGGGATAATGTTCCCTGTTTACTGAAATCTTTTGCAGTATTGAGCGCAAGAAAGTATAATTTTGTCGCAATGAGCAGACAACTTCTGAACCCAATTAACATGAGTGACCGTTGGCGTTAGGCAGGCGAGGGAGTCAAGGAGACTCATCTAACCGAGGCGAGCCGTCCGCCAACAGCCGCAGCCTGAAACCGTGGTCGGCTCTAGCCTTCCGCGACTATCGCATGCTCTGGTTTTCTGGCGTAGCCCAGATGGTCACCATGCAGATGCGAATGCTTGTGAGCGGCGTCTGGCTCTATGAAATCACAGGCTCCGGCGTGCAACTGGGACTGCTTGGCGTCGTGCAGCTCGTCATGCAACTACCAGCAATTCTGTACGGCGGTGCGCTCGCCGACCAGATCGACCGCAAAAAGTTGATGGGATATACTCAGCTGGTCAGTTTTGCGCTCCTCGGTGCAATGACGGTGCTCGCTGCAACAGACAGCCTTCGTCCTTGGCACATCTATGGCGTAACTGCGATCCTAAGCGTGGCGAGCACCCTAGGCAGCCCTTCACGCTCCGCTCTCACCGCTAATGTGGTTCCGCGATCACATCTTATGCATGCCGTCGCCCTCAACACTGCCACCTTTCAGGTCGGCGCGGTTGCCGCTCCCTTGGCATTTGCCGCCGCGATCAAAGCCTTCCAAGGTGAGTATGTGTACATTTTCGGGATAACGACCTTGGTAGCACTGCCAAGTGTGTGGTTACCTTTGCTTATCGGCGTGTCAGGTGTGCCGGCGGACAGGCAGCAGGGTGGCTCGATGTTAAGTCGGATGTGGGACGGATTCCTGTACGTGAGGACCCATCCGATACTGCCGGGTCTATATGCGATGGATGTTGGGGTTACTATTGTTAGCCACTACCGTCAAATACTTCCTCTGTTTGCTGACAGGCTCTTCAAAGGTGGCGCTGCCACTGTGGGCATATTGAACGCGGCAAACTCGGCAGGCGGTATATTGGGCACGTTTTCAGTGCTGTTCCTCACTAAATTTCGCGCCAAAGGGATGATGGTAGTTTACGCCACTCTCATTTACGCAATGCTGTTGATTGCCTTCGGCTTCACTACAGCGCTGTGGCTAGGCGCCATCATACTTGCCGGGCTAGGCGCCTCAGACGCGGTTGGTATGGCCATCCGTCAGACTACCGTACAACTAACAACTTCAGACAACATGCGTGGACGAGCCGTTAGTTTCTCATCGGTTTCGGCAATGACCGCCAACAATCTAGGCACCTTTGAAGTGGGTTTTATGTCAGAAGCCATCGGAGCGAACAACACACTCATTCTGGGAGGTGCAGTCGGAATAGTCGTGGTTCTGATAGTGTGGATGATGGTGCGTGGTATCCGGGAATACCGCTATCCTGAGGACTGATGGTCTTGCCCGCAGTGCAAGTCTGGTGTAGGGTGAGACTATGGATACAAAGCCAACCATTTCAATTGCAAAGGGGAAGGAAGCAATGAATCAGGGATACGCAAATCCGGATATTCTGGTCGAAGCAGACTGGCTGGAAGCTAGGCTTGACGACCCAACGATTCGAATAGTTGATTGTGATCCGTATGACGCCTACGGACGCGCGCATATCAGGAATGCCATTGGCATACCGGTTCATCACTACATCAAAGAGCCGGGTTATGATGCCGATCCTCGTGGCTATCCATTAGTCGCTCCGCCCGATACTATGAAGGAAGTGATGGAGCGCATGGGAATTGGCGACGACCACCTAGTCGTTGCGTATGACAGCAACGGCGCACTGTGGTCAACGCGCCTCTGGTGGGTGCTGAATTACCACGGTCATTCCAATGTCAAGGTCCTCAATGGCGGTTGGAAAAAATGGTACGACGAAGGACGCCCCACTTCCATTAGTACACCGACCACATCAGAAGTTACATTTACACCTCAGCCGAACTCTGACCTGGTATGCACGCTTGACCACGGCGTAGCCAACGTGGGCAATGAAGACGTCGTGTTCCTGGATGTGCGCTCCGATGGAGAATGGGACGGCAGCAATTCCAGAGGCAACGCGCGGGCGGGACGAATACCGGGGGCTGTACACCTCGAATGGCTGAATTTCATCACCGACGACAGCCATCAGACTATCAAGTCGGCTAATGATCTTAGGGCGATGCTCGAAGAAGTGGGTGCGACGCCGGATAAGGAAATCATAACTTATTGACAGGGTGGCATCCGTGCGGCGCACGGAGTTTTCGTACTTAAGCTTCTTGGCTATGACCGCGCGCGAAACTACGACGCTTCCATGGGCGAGTGGGCGAACCGCGAGGGCACGCCTCTCATCATTTAGATACATTCAATTACCAATTTTAAGCTGCCCTCTTGAATCAACAGCGTTTCCTTCTTCAACAGAGAGGAAACGCTGTATTTTCAACTGCGCTATGACAGTTGACAGATTGAAACGGATACACGTATGACCAACTCTACCTCCCATGCACCCCCCATTGTTGATCGCACCGCTGAGATCGAGCGCATTCTCAAGCACCGTGTGATGGTCTTGGACGGCGCATGGGGCGTTATGATTCAGACATTACAGCTGCCTGAGAGCGAATTCAGGGGTGAGCAGTTCGCCGATCACGAGAGCGACCTCAGAGGCTGTGTTGATGTGCTTTCGCTCACGCGGCCCGATCTCATTCGCAGCATCCAGCGGCAGTATTTGGACGCTGGAGCGGACATCCTCACAACTAACACATTCACGGCAACACGCTTCGGGCTGTCGGAATTCGGCCTTGAAAACTCTGTCCACGACATAAATCGTGAAGGCGCTCGACTCGCCCGAATAATCGCTGACGAATACACGCAGCGCAATCCGGAGAAACCTCGGTTCGTGGCAGGCAGTATTGGGCCAACCAATAAGACTCTATCTCTGTCTCCTGCTGTGGATGACCCAGGGTACCGTGATATCAGTTTTGACGAAATTGTCGAGGCGTATTCGGAAGCTGTGAGAGGCTTGCTCGATGGTGGAGTCGACATCCTCTTGGTGGAGACGGTTTTCGACACTCTGAACGCCAAAGCCGCGCTATATGCCATAGAGAAAGTGTTCGATGACATTGGCGCGCGCGTGCCGGTAATGGCCTCCTTCACAGCAGTTGACATGAGCGGGCGTAATTTATCAGGACAAACCGTGGAGGCATTTTACGCTTCGGTGTCACACATCCCTCTGCTCAGCGTGGGAATTAACTGCTCGCTGGGCAGTGAACAGATTCGACCATTCCTTGCGGAACTTGCTGATGTGTCATCTCACTTTGTTTCGTGCCACCCGAACGCAGGACTTCCAAACGAGTTTGGCGAATATGACGAATCACCTGCCTACATGGCCGCTAATCTGCTTGAGTTCGCTGAAAGCGGACTCGCAAACATCGTGGGAAGCTGCTGCGGCTCAACTCCCCGAACACACTCGAGCTATTGCGGAGGCCGTAGGCGGTATCACGCCTCGCAACCTGCCCTCAGCAACAGCAAACACAATCCTGAGTGGCCTTGAGATTCTAGAGATACGACCAGATTCCAATTTCATCAACATTGGAGAGCGGGCGAACATAACCGGGTCTGCGCGCTTCAGGAGGCTTATACGAAGAGGAAATTACGAAGAGGCGGTCACAGTCGCCAGGCAGCAGGTAGAAGACGGCGCGCAGATTCTGGACATCAATATGGACGAGGGTCTTCTTGATTCAGAAGCTGCTATGGATCGCTATTTGAAACTCCTGGCGTCCGAACCGGACATATCGCGCGTCCCTGTTATGGTGGACAGTTCCAATTTCAGCGTCATCGAGGCAGGACTTAAGTGCATTCAAGGGCAAGGGCATTGTCAACTCAATCTCGCTCAAGGAAGGTGAGGATGAATTCGTCAGACAGGCACAGATAGTGAGGAGCTACGGCGCTGCTGTTGTAGTCATGGCGTTCGACGAGCAGGGGCAGGCGGATACAGTTGAGCGTAAAGTCGACATCTGCTCTCGCTCTTATGAAATTCTGACCCGGAAAGTTGGATTCCCCCCACAGGACATCATTTTCGACCCGAACATCTTCGCCGTGGGAACTGGAATTGAAGAACATAATCGGTATGCCGTCGCTTATATTGAAGCCGCAAGAGAGTTGAAAGTCCGCTTCCCGCAGTGTCATGTAAGTGGCGGCGTCAGCAATGTGTCTTTTTCGTTCAGGGGTAACGACCCAGTAAGGGAGGCGCTGCATTCGGTATTCCTTTACCACGCGGTGCAAGCCGGCATGGACATGGGCATAGTCAACGCAGGTCAACTTGCAGTCTACGAGGAGATTTCGCCAAGCTTGCGACGTGCCTCAGAGGATGTAATTCTCGACAGGCGTGATGACGCGACGGAGCGGTTACTGGAGCTTGCAAAAGACGTAAGTGGCGGCAGCATAGGTTCGTCGAAGAACTCAGAGCAAAGCGAGGAAGCATGGAGAGCGCTACCCGTCGGTGAGCGCATTCGCCATGCTTTGGTGAACGGAATAGATTCCTATATCGAAGCCGATGTGGAAGAGGCGCGCCTGCAATCGGAACGCGCTCTTCACGTCATTGAAGGGCCCTCTAATGGATGGGATGAACACCGTTGGAGACCTGTTCGGCTCTGGCCGCATGTTCTTGCCGCAGGTCGTCAAGAGCGCGCGGGTGATGAAAAAGGCAGTGGCTGTGTTGGTTCCCCACATCGATGCCGAGCACCAGGAGGGGGACACGCCGCGCTCAAACGGCAAACTTGTTATAGCGACAGTCAAAGGTGATGTCCATGACATTGGCAAAAATATAGTGGGTGTTGTACTCGGCTGCAACAACTACGAGGTGATAGACCTAGGCGTGATGACTCCCTTTCAGAACATTCTGAACGCCGCTCGAGATGTGAATGCGGATGTCATTGGGTTGAGTGGTCTGATAACACCTTCTCTCGACGAGATGACGACCGTGGCGCGTGAGATGAATAGACAAGGCTTTGACATTCCACTCCTCATCGGCGGCGCAGCAACATCCGCGGCGCACACTGCTGTGAGGATTGCCCCCGAATACCCGCACGGCGTAATACATGTACGGGACGCATCTCGATCAGTTACAACAATGAATGAGTTGGTGGATGAGCATACGCGCCGCCAGCTTATCGCGCAGACTCATGACCGCTATGACAGGATTCGCGCAGACCGAGCTTCACGCAGTGCGCAGTCGCAACTGCTCCCTCTCAATGAGGCTCGACAACGCCGATTGGGATTCGACTGGGACTCAACTGTCACTGAATCGCCGACATTCATCGGTGCAAAGGTGTTTGACGACTACTCGTTAGATGAGCTCGTCGACTATATCAGTTGGACGCCATTCTTTGGAGCATGGGAACTTCGTGGCGCATTTCCGGCCATTCTCAAAAGTCCGACTTATGGCGAAGAGGCGAAGCGACTGTTAAGTGACGCGCAACACCTACTCCACAAGATGATCGACGAGAAGGCACTTACGGCAAAAGCAACCATCGGCTTTTTTCCGGCAAATTCGGTTGGCGATGATGTAGAGATATACACTGATGAAAGCCGCAATCAAGTAAAGGAGACCTTGCATTTCCTCCGTCAGCAGTGGGACAAGACACGTCAGCGCGCGAATCTCCCTCAGCAGGACTTCTGCCTTGCGGACTTCATAGCACCTAAGGAATCGGGAGTCGCCGACTACATCGGAGCATTTGTCGTAACGGCTGGCATTGGAGGTGACGAGTATGCCGCCGCGCTTGAATCCGAGAATGACGACTATAACGCGATACTGTCAAGGGCACTTGCTGATCGGCTAGCGGAGGCATTTAGTGAACGCTTGCACGAAAGGGTGCGCAAGGAGTTCTGGGCATACGCCCCTGACGAGGATCTGAATAGCGAGCGCCTTCTGAAAGAGGAGTACCAGGGGATACGCCCCGCTTTCGGCTATCCCGCGTGCCCCGACCACACAGAGAACGCAACGCTCTGGGGCCTACTGGATGCCGAGCGCACAATTGGCGTGAAGCTCACAGAGAACTTCGCAATATGGCCCACCGCATCCACCGCGGGTCTTTATTTCGCACATCCCGGCTCTCTCTATTTTGGTGTAGGTCGTATAGGCCGCGACCAAGTGGAGGACTATGCACGGAGAAAGAATATGCCAGCCAAAGATGTAGAGCGTTGGCTTTCGTCAAACATTCTGTAATGATTGCGCGGGACCCGGATAAGACAGGCAGAGCACTTCAGTTGACGGCCAGCGGCCTTGGATTCGTCTCACTTTCTGCAGTTCCTTGATTCCCGCTCAGGGCAGCTTCGACTGTCAAGGTGAAGTTCATATCGTCTGGGTCACTACACTCATTTTCATCGTCGCAGGCACTTATGGAAACTGTTGTCGTACCCATGTTCGCGCCTCGCAATGTTAATATGCCTGTATCAGTGATGCTGCTTCCAATCGCCGTGTAAGGATTGCTAAGTGTGTATTTGTAATCAATTATGAGTTCGCCATCCGGCTCATCAAATGCCTCAGACACATCCATTGTGACCGATTGACCGACTCTTAGGCTGCGGTCCGGAAGGGCGCCCACAACTTCGGGAATGCGATTGCGTACTTTGTCTGAATCGGTGACAATAATGACAAAGGACAGATCAGCAAAATTACTGCAACCGAGGTAACTACAGGCCCTCACCGAGACCCAACTCTTGCCCTCCTCAGCGCCAACTAGCGTCAATATTCCATCCCTAGCAATTTCACTCTCAGATCCCACATCAGGATCTCTGAGAAGGACATCGTATCGTATGATGCGATAGCGGCTCGGAGTTTTGAATGCATCCGAGACCAAAACTTCAAGTGAATCGTACAGCTCCAGGGTTTGATCGGAAAGTGCCCCTACAACTTGCGGCGGATTTCTTGGCGGTTCTGTAACAGTCACTCGAAAAGAGGCATCCGTGCCCATACTTGAGAGTTCCCCGTCGCTCGCATTTACGGCAACAATTGTTGTGCCTTCCTTGGCGCCCCTAAGCATCATCATTCCGGTCTTTGAATCTATGGAGCCGACGGCCACGCTCCTGTCGGTCTGCGAAAATCCGTACTCTTGAATTAGGTCGCCATCGGGGTCGCTGAACAAGGACGATACATCCACTGATATTGTGTCACCGACATGAACACCCTGGTCAGAAACACTTCCTATGACTTCAGGCGAGCGGTTAGGCGGCGGTAAGACAGTTAGTGCGAATTGTAGGCCCAAATCAGTACCACTGCATCCTTCGCCATCGCATGCACTCACAGAGACCGAAGTCGTGCCAACCTGTGTGCCCCGAAATATAATGCTACCCCCTCGATAAGTCAACAGTCCCAGTCGCCAACGCTGTGTCATCGAGGCTGAAATCATATCTGACAATATGATCGCCCTCCAAATCCCAGAAAGCAGGGGCAACAGCGACGGAAATTGATTCGCCCACAACCACTGAACGGTCTTCGAGGACCTTGACTGCTTGGGGCGGACGGTTTGGCGGTGGAGCGACAGTCAGGGCGAAGGTTAAGTCACCCAATCTAGTACAGGTTGAGGCGTCGCAAGCCCTGAGTGTAACCCAAGATGAACCCACCTTAGACCCGTGAGAATCGAGTTCTCCTGTAACCGAATTGACTCTTCCGTGAGCAACTGTAGTGTTGCTGAGGATGACACTATACCGTTCGACTCTTTCACCATCTGGGTCTGTGAAGGCACTGAAACATCCATCACAAGCGATTCACGCACTGGAACGACTTGATCGTCAACACCAATTGCAACTCGAGGTGGATTGTTCATACCTGGTATCGCTATTACCGGCAATGGTGTAGAAATTGGTTTTGAGACGACCGGATGGGCTGTAATGGTACTTCTGGCCGTCGGCGTTGGCGAAGGTGCAGTTGCCTGTATTGCTGTCTGAACAGAAGTAGGATAAGAATATGTGGCCTCTGGCGTTGCAACGGGAGTAGCAACAGACAAACTTGTAGGTGGTTTCGGCCGCAAGTGAGCTAAGGGTGCCTGCGTTGGAGTAGGCGTGGCAAGAATGACGGCCGGCTCCGGCGTTGCCAAAGTTACTTGGGGTTCAACTTCGGAAGGCGCATCCACTAGTGTCGGGGTATCTTGGACAGCGACCAGAATGTCCGACAATTTCACGGAGTCATATGGAACACCCACAACTTCAATTATCCAGGTGCCGTCGCTCTGCCTTCTGGCAGCGAAGTCATACGGATGATTGTTGATATTCGCGTTCTGCGCATTGATTGTTACACTTGCCGTAAGGAAGAGAAAGTGTCCGAACCCTGAAGCGTCGATCCAGAACTCGTCGGAAGTGCCGGGGTATGTGCAGGTCTCATCCAGTCTGAGTACCTGTCCCACACTGCAATCAGATTGCTCAGATCGAGTCACATTGGCCGTTGCAGATTGTTCCTCAATTGAAGGAACCGGAGTGTGAATCGAGGATTTCTCACCTGCAATGAAACTGCTTGTAGATGGGAGAGGCTCAGGCGAAGGCGCATCTTTCGAACACGCCGCAATTATGTAGGTTGCCACAACAACGAAAGCTGCGAGATGAATGTAGTTAGGGCGCTTCATAAAGTCCAAGAAGATGTCGGAACTGTGTCAGATGTCTAATAATTACGATTCAGTAACTATATCTTACATCGCATAATATCACAGATTATAAACACCGTCTTAGGGGGGAAAATCAAGGAGTGGATTCAGGACTACAGGGTTTGAGCGACAGACCGAGGTGAAACCATGCGACGCTATTCCGGCAGGTTAGCAAAGCGCGACAGAAACGCAGATAGTGAAGCCCCAAACTCCTCACGTTGCCATCGCCTCACTTCACGACTCTCGAATTCCTCCTCCAATATTGAAGGATTTGCCGACAGGCGTTCCAGACTGGCTCGCCGGCCACAAGAGTCCCGCGTCGATATCCAGATGGCGCGCGTGTTCAAGCCTCCACTGCTTTAGCAATTGAAGTCTCTTGCGAATGGCGCTTCGCTCTTCGGCTTTGATCCGAGGGCGTGCACCCAGATTGGCACGAGGGCGTATGACAGGTTCAGCATCCATCCCTTCCTGAAGAGATTTGCGGACTCCCGAAGCTCCCCTACCGTATGCGTACCGTCCGAGTCCCTTCACAGTGGATAGGTCGGCTCTCGGATTTTCGGCAAGAGCCAACATTGCAGTGTTGGAGAACACTTTGAAGGGAGGGCAGTCGCGTCTCAACGCTTCCCCATCGCGGAAGAAGTAAAGCGCGCGCAGAAACAGCTAAACCTTGCCCATTCAACTTTCGACTGCCTTTTACCGAAAGAAAAGCGGATTTGCAATCAGGTGCTACATACCTGACATTAGCAAGACGTTCGCATTCCTCCCTAACCCATGCGGTTCTTCCCAGCACACGAAGCCTGTCGCTCAAGAGATCGGCGAGAGTGGCTAAGTAATAGACATCTGCCGCCGCGTACTCCCGCAGTTCGGCGGAAAGCGGTCGAACAGTCCAATCTGCGCGTTGCAGCCTCTTCGTTTTCGGAATTTCGACTTCGAACCACTCATATATAAGTGCGGCCAATCCGAGCCTAGTGTGCCCTCTGAATGCGGCGCCGATACTGGTATCGAACAAGGGTGAAACCCGGAAACCCCAGTCGCGGTCAAGGCTTCTAATGTCATAGTCCGCAGAATGGAAGATCTTCACAACGGACGGTGCACTTAGCAGGGCACCCAGGGGAGTCATGTCTTCAATAGCAAGTGGGTCTATGAGGTAGATCTCGTCCGCCACGGATAGCTGTATGAGGCAAACGCGCTCCGGGTAACGATGAAATCCGTTGGACTCAAGGTCCAAAGCAACACGAGGATGTTTCATTGCCGAAGTCACAATTGCCTTCAAGCGCGATGCGCTGGTTACAAACTCAGGCTTTTTTATGTGACTTCGAAGATGAATAGCGAGCTTACTCCCAGTGCGGGATCTTGCTGAGGAATTTGGCTCCGCAGGTAGGATTCGAACCTACGACCGATCGGTTAACAGCCGATTGCTCTACCACTGAGCTACTGCGGAGCGTAGCAGAATCCATGATAACACTGGCAATAGCCTGCTACAAGTTTTGGACGCAAGCCGCGCTGCTTGAAAGCTGGTTGCAGCGAACTAGTTCGGTGTAGAAGTGAAATCTTCAAGCGAAAGGAGTAATCTGCCTGCCGTGGGGGCATCAACAAGGAACACATTGGGCCGCCTCGGCGTCGTGGCGTAAAGAGAGATTTCATCTCTGGGCAGCAGTCTGACGCGCGTTGTCGGGAACCCCGAGTCTTCTGTGGTTATTATCCTGATCGAGATGCCGCCAGGTCCGATGAAGTCCAATCCTTCCGTTTCGCTCTCCGGCGCGAATCCGCCGGCGATAAATCCCTCAAGTGTACCGAGCACCGCATTGACGGCAAACACATTCGCCGGTTCTGATGTGTCGGCAGTTTCCGCAGCCCAGCCCCTCTCTACGCGACGCAAAACGAAGTCTTGCCCAGGATATTCAAACTCAATCGATTCAATGGCATCGCGGGGAATGCTCGCGATAACCGGGTTGCGCCACCCGTCAGCGTTCGAGTCAAAGATATTGCCGAACGGACAGGGTATTGCGTAAACTTCGGCACGAGCAGGTTTGCGAAGGTAGCATAAACGTACGTCCTCGGCCCACTTGCCGACTATAAATTCTTCCTGTTTGAATTCGCCAAGCCAGAATGCGACGTTGATCCCCTGTCCTTCCTGAACACCCATTCGGGCGTGACTTGCCGGGTTCCTGGCGACCAGTTGGGCGCCGTCTATGTCAGTTGACGCAGTCCAGAGTTGGTTCAATTTCGGGACAAAGGCGTCTTCACGCTCAATTTGCCAGATGTCGTTAGTCTTCTCGAGCCTCGCCTCGCTTCCCACTGGAGTGGTAATCGTAACGCGATCAATCACATCAGGCGAAACCGGCAGAATGCCCTCAAGGGTCAATTCACTTGACCCAGCAGCAATCAGGCGTAACACCAGTCCGGCGACGCCGATTACAATTAGGGCAATGAGCACATATCCGACCTGTTTACTCCCCACGTGCGTATGTCCTCAGTCCTTTGCTGCGTCTCGTCACATAACGAATTATGCCGAGTACGATGAAAATGATCGGGATTCCCGCAACGTTCGCCAACTGAACCAGATTACGATGGGAGGGCGAGCTGAATGTAAGTTTGCGGGTAGTAATTACCTTCGACCGGATTTCCGCTAGGTTTTCTTCCTGTGCCAGCCAGTCAATTAGATTTAGCCCCAAAGCAAGATTCTCTTGCGCCTGGCTGACGATTGGGTCTGTCAGCCAGTCGGAGTCTCCCACAGCGACAATTCTGAAGGGCTCCCCGCTGCCACCATTCGGCTGAATCTCGCTTGACTCAATAGCGACACCGATGTCGCTCTCAAAGAGTTGGCGGTCGGTCACATCCAGTTGGGGTGAGTCCGGCGTAACATCTCCATAAGAGTAGTCAACTGAGGCAAATTGCGATGTGCGCATCAGAGGTATCACTTCGACGCTACCGACCTGGGAATCGGTAATGCCGAGCGAGCTTGACCAGGGCATGAGCACCGACTCCACGTCACCCGCTACTTTGCGATCAACAGTGGGCACGCGAGGCCAATACGGATAAGGCAGCCTCACACTTCCAAGTGTAATCGTCTCGTTAGACCTAATATCAAATACCAGGTTATCCTCTACCAATATGCCATAAGGCTCTAGGAAATCACCGAAGTGAAACTGATTGGGGAATGCTGCCATCTGCTGAGGTTCTATGAAAACCGGATCCACAAGCGCCATCATTTTGCCGCCGTTCAGCAAAAAGTTGCTCAAAGTCTCATACTCTTGAGTCGTCATTCGCTGCGTTGGTCCGGCAACCACCAGAACATCGATGCCAGTAAGGTCTAAGGGTATTTCGTCGCTAGACAACAGTTCCGCGATATTGTATTGCTGAGAGAGAAGCCTTCCCAGTTCATTGTAGTTTTCTTGAAGCGGCTTCTCACCGTGTCCGGTCAGAAATGCAATAGTCTTGCGCTCTACATCCTGCTGAATCATGTTGTATGCTAATGTTGCCACGCGGTACTCAAAACCGTCGAGCGAGCGAACAAATGGAATGACTTCACGCCTGTCAGTGTAAGTCATCGTTAGGCCTAGGAATCCGTTTTTGATTTCTAACCCGTTGGGCGTCTGTACATTGAACTGCTGAGGTTCAATGCCGGCTAACTGCGCCTTTCGTGCAGTATCCTGAGCCTCTCTGTAAGCATTTGTGGCGTCATTCAAGGCCGCTTCCGCACTGCGCGACGGTCGCCTCGTCTTCAGCACTTAGTATGGCATCCTGGGCCCTTTCAAGCGCTCTCTGCGCTTCGTCCAGCGCCTGAAAGTCCAGGAACCTTCGTACCAGTTTCACCTGTCCTTTAGAGTTTCCGGCGAGGTCTTCGAGGAAATCGTTGATATCTCGAGCCACAAGATCAACTTGCACGGGTGGTTCCTTTGACTCGTAGAGTTCAATAGTAAGCAGATCATCAAGGCCGGACAGAATTTGTTCTGTACCGTCACTGAGAGTGAAACACTTTGTCTGCTGTCAAATCTAGCCGGCCCTTTACCGATGTCCCGAACCACCCTATGAGGATGACTCAACACGATGAGGGCCGCCGTACCGAGCTGAAGGTTGCGATACTGAATCGTGCGGTGGCTCAGTGTTCTTCCGCGCACGCTCAGGAACGTTGCGCTTAGAAATGTCGATACAAGGGCAACGAAGTATAGAACGTCACGCAGATCGATGACGCCGCGAGCGATGCTTGAAAAGTGCGTTACAGGGCTCAATGACTGCAACAGCGCGGCGAACTGCCCAGGAAGAGTTACGCTCACCGCATCCAACCCGAGCAGCATTAACACCAGAGTCAGGAAAAGTCCCAAAATAAAGGAAACTATCTGATTGCGTGTCAGGCTTGAGGTGAACAGTCCGATCGAGACCAGAGAGGCTGCGAGAAACACGCTGCCGATGTACTGAGCGGCGATTGCCCCCCAATCAAGGTTACCAGCGGTCATCAGCGAAATAGGTATGCCGACCGTGGACGCGATGGCGATTGTGACGAAGACAAGCCCTGCCGTAAACTTGGCTAGCAGGATCACCCAGCCTTGTATGGGATGCGTAAGAAGGATTTCAAGCGTGCCGTCGCGCTGCTCCTCGGCGAGAAGTCGCATCGTGGCGGCAGGAACCAGAAGCGCGAGGAGCCAAGGTATGACGGGCTCTCCACCGCGAAATCCACTGTAAACAGAGGGCGCAGTGACGCCTCTGAAGTTAGGAATGCCGATCGGAAGAAGGACCACGACAACAACGCCAGGAAGACGACTATGAGGATGTAACCCGTAGGCTGGTCGAAATAGCCTTTAAGGTCTTTGCGGATTAGCGCGCGAAACGATCGCATTTGCTAGTCTTCACCCTCCGAGCTTTCAGGTGCTGACCTGGCGAAGTTAGAGAATAAAACACATCTTCCATTCGCGCTCGGTCTTCCCGCAATTCCCAGAGCACCCAGTTTCGCTTTGTCGCAAGGCGGAATATATCGGGGCGCAAGTCGGCATTTTCCTCGTCGGAAGTGATCACGTATCGCTTCTCTGCCGTCAATAGAATCTTCGCGCTCGATTTCGCCAACGCCTGGTAGGGTCGCAAGAGACTTTTCCACTTCGTTACCCTCAAGCTCGATGTGTACGGTGCGAATTCCTTGCGCTCGCTGCAGCAGGTCCTTCTACTGGGCTGTCGGCGACTAGCTTGCCGCGGCTTATCAACAAAATGCGCTCGCAGGTATTCTCAACCTCTTGCATTACGTGGGTACTGAGCATAACCGTTCTCTCCTGTCCTAGAGAACGAATGAGGTCTCGGATGGTTAGTCGCTGGTTTGGGTCCAAACCCTCAGTGGGCTCGTCCAAAATGAGAATTGACGGACGATGCACAATTGCCTGCGCCAAGCCAACCCGCTGCTTATATCCCTTGGAAAGCTGTCCGATGGGGCGCGAATAGACCTCTTGCAGTCCAGTCTCTTCCACAGTCTGAGCGATGTTTTCGCGTCTTCCAGACTTTGGTCAGGCCGCGCAGGTCGGCGACGAAGTCAAGGTACTCACTCACGAGGAGGTCGGCATAGACAGGATTGTTCTCCGGCAGGTATCCGATGCGCTCCCGCGTGGCGATATCGTGCTCCTTCGTGTCGAGGCCGTCAATGTTGATCCCTCCAACATCGGGCGTGTAAAAGGATGTGAGCATTCGCATTGTGGTCGTCTTAGCCGGAACCGTTAGGACCAAGGAATCCGACAACTTCGCCCTTCTTGACAGTAAAGGTCAAATTGTTTACTGCCGCAAGTTCGCCAAAGAATTTCGAGACGCCATTGACCTCAATGCTTACGTCAGCAGAGGCTGCGTCAGAGAGTGGCCTGATTAGTCATCTCGGCAGTTGCCATGGAGCGATGCCTCCAAAATACTCACGCCGACCGCAGGAGTTCGGTCGGCATCTTTCCGTAGGCGTACCCTAAATGAATTATAACAAAATGTAATTGATGCGAACGAAAGGGCAGACCCAAGACCTGCCCCTGACATTAACTTACTGCTTTATTCGCCTAATCGTCGTAAGGAGCGGGGAGCTTTGGCGGATTCAGCTCTGTGATAAGCGATTCGCTTGTGAGAATCATGCCAGCTACGCTTGCTGCATTCTCGAGCGCAGACCTGACGACCTTAGTAGGATCGACTATGCCCATGTCAAACATGCTGCCGAATTCGCCTTTTTCGGCGTCGAATCCATAGTCTCCTTCTCCGCTGCGGACGGCGTCCAGTACGACAACTCCGCTGTAGCCCGCATTGTCTGAAATCAACGTGAGAGGAGCATCTGCGGCGGAGAATGTTATTTCGGCGCCTGTGAGTACGTCGCCGGAGCATTCAATCGCCGCCCGTGTCGCCTGTGCGGCGCGCAGGAGAGTCGTACCGCCGCCGGGCACAATTCCCTCTTCCATGGCGGCCCGCGTCGCTGCGAGTGCGTCCTCGAGCCGGTCTCGTTTTTCGCGAAGCTCGATCTCGGTCGCCGCACCAACTTTCAAAATAGCGACACCGCCAGACAACTTGGCAGCGCGCTCTTCCAGCTTCTCGCGGTCATAGTCGGATGCCGTATCCTCCGCCTGCTGGCGAATCTGGTGTATGCGAGCTTCGATGTCCTGTGGGTTGCCGTTACCCTCAACGAATGCGGTGTCATCTTTAGTGGCAATCACCCTGCGACAACGACCTAGGTCTTCCAAAGTGGCTGAGTCGAGATTGCGACCGATGTCGGTACTGATGACATTGGCACCGAATAGAACTGCCATATCATCGAGGATTGCCTTGCGGCGCTCGCCGAAGCCCGGCGCCTTTACCGCAAGAACATTAAGATTGCCTCGCAACTTGTTAACAACCAATGTTGCTAGCGCTTCGCCTTCGACATCTTCTGCGATGATGACTATGTTTCGGCTCACTGCGTTTAGCTGCTCAAGCAAGGGGAGGACGTCTGAAATCGATGAAATCTTCTCGGATGTCAGAAGGATGTATGGGTCATCAATCTCCGTAACCATCTTCCCTTGATCGGTCACGAAGTAGGGCGAGAGGTAGCCACGGTCGATTTCCATCCCTTCAACATATTCCGTCTCATAAACAAGAGTTCTGGACTCCTCAACGGTGATGGTGCCCTGCGCGCCAACCTTTTCCAAAACGTCGGCTATCAGATTGCCCATTTCGTCCTCGTGAGCGGCGAGTACAGCAATCTGCGCTACCTGTTCGCGCCCCGCAACAGGGACTGACATAGCGATAATCTCGTCCTTCATGGCATCGACTGCAAGTTCGATGCCCTTCTTCAGCGCCATCGGATTCGCGCCGGCTGCCATATTCTTGAAACCCTGTTGAATAATGCTCTGTGCAAGTATGGTTGATGTGGTAGTCCCATCGCCGACTACATCGTTGGTCCTGCTTGCCGCCACTTTTACGAGCTGGGCCCCCATATTCTCGAACGGTTCTTCAAGCTCGATCTCCTTGGCGATCGTAACGCCGTCGCTGCATATCTGCGGCGGTCCAAACTCTTTGTCCAGCATAACATTGCGTCCGCTCGGGCCCAATGTAGCTCCTACGGCCTTCGCCAGCGTGCCTATGCCATCCAGGAGTTGGCCCCACGCTTCTTCCCGGTTTCGGAATTGCTTTGCCATCTACAACACCTCTCAATTGGTATAGCTGAATCTATAAGACGGTCAGCATATTCTTATGATTTCAGTCCTGTTAGCTTTTGAGCGACGAAGCAAGAACCCGCCACGCCATCTTGCATTATACAGGGCATTGGCGCTCGCTGCCAATAAAAGAGCAGTCTAAGCTCTTGACCTGATCGATCGCAGACGACTTACCAGTACCTTGCCTTACTGGTGCTCTATTGATGCACTGCACTGCCTACGCCGCCACCGGTGGCGATTGCCTCGCCGGTGATTGAACCAGCCTTGGGCGATGCTATGAATGCCACGACGTATGCGACTTCGGAGGCGTCGATGATACGCCCAACCGCGATCCCAGATGCCACCTGCGCCTCGACTTCAGCGCGCGTCGTGCCTTCCCGTTGCGCCTGCGCTTCATACATAGGAGCGGAGCGTTCAGTGATAGTGGTGCCGGGGTGTATGACATTGACTGTTATGCCGTACTGCCCAAGCTCCGCGGACATAGTCTTCGTCATATGGACCAGAGAAAGATTACGCAAACCGCTGTAAGTGCCAGAGTTTCGCGCAGCCAGCCCACCAATAATGATAATGCGTCCCCAGCCGTTGCGCTGCATGTGCGGCGCAGCAGCCTTCGAGCAGCGCAAATACCCCACGACTTTGGTATTTAATGTCCGCCAGCAGGTCATCCGTGTTCGCGTGAGCCAAACCACCTCCGACCAAACCGCCTGGTGCGGCGGCGTTGTTCACCAGAATGTCTATGCCTCCAAGTTCGTCTGCCGCGATGTCAACAAGAGTCTGCACTTCATCGTCCTTGGTTGTGTCTGCGCGAACCGCGACCAGTTTTCTACCAACGCCTGACAAATTGTATCGGCGCGCGCGAAATCCCGAACCGAAAGCAGTCGAGTTGACCCTTTCCTGTCCCATTGCAGGCGCTATATCGCGAGCTGCTTCGTCGAGAGCGTCCAAGTCGCGGGCTGCTATGGCAATATCGACGCCCTCTCTGGCAAGCTCTAGGGCTATCGCCTTACCGATACCGCGACTTCCACCGGTTATGAGTGCTTTCTTACCGCTGAGTTCCAAGTCCATTTTCACTCCTCCAGAACCTGCGTGTCATGTGGCTTGTTGCAGTAATCGTTGGCTTAGCAGAGATCAGGTGTTGGGATTCTTCTGTCACAAGTACCGGTGGAAGAATTCGAACGCCTTGTTTGCCGCGAATGCGTGCTCCCCCGGATGAATATCCGCCCATAGATGTTCGGACGCTTCGGCGGCGGCGTAGATTCGCTTTACTCCTTCAAAGCCGCTCAGCATGTCCTCGATAGGAAATGTTGTGTCGTGGACACCCATCTCAACGAGCAAAGGTCGAGGGGCAATGAGTCCTGCGATGTCGTGAGTGTCCAGGTATCTGTACACCTCGGGCACAATTTGGGAGCCGCAGAAATTGGCATTCGCAATGCCGAATTCGGCCCATGGGTTAAGATATCCGATGATGTCGGCGGCCTTGATTCTAGGCTCGATTGCCGCAGTGTAGGTTGTCATTGTTCCACCTTGCGACAGCCCCATCATCCCGATTCTCTCCGGATCAACTTCGGGCCGGCTTTGCAGGTAGTCTATGCTACGCATCATGTCCCAGATGTTCAGTGTGAGAGTGTATATGCCCATAACCGCGCCGCGTACGAAGTGAACATTGCAACGGTCGCGGCCCGGATAGGGATCCGACCCATCGGAACGTTCACCGAAGCACCTAAGGTCTGGACTTATCGTCAGAAAACCCCTGCGAGCCATTTGCTCAGCGTAGTTATAGTTGTGCCTTGCAATATTAGCCCGCATTGCCTCGGATGAGGCGTTGCCTGCAACAGGTTCCTTGCCGAAGGGACCGTGCCCGTGGCTGCACAGGATCGCCGGTGAACTTCCGTCGTTAGGCATATCGGCAGGTTTGAGGATCACACATGGCACCGACATGTGCTCTTCCGAATCAAAGACCACACGCTCACGTACAAGCCCGTTGTCTTCAACCGAATAGACGACTTCGGGTGCGGGGTCAACGGGTTCGGGAATTCCCCTAGAACATCTATCAACGTTTCAAGCGCAGCACCACGCCAAGCTTCCCAGTCCGCCTTTGTCTCACCTCGAAATGCAAGTCGCGGCGTCCAGCTATCGGCACGGCGATTGAAATACTCAATCATTGAGAAGTTGCGGCGAGCCATTCTGCTATCCCCCGTTTTGGCGTAGAAGCGAATCTGAACTGCGGGAAGCGTGCCAATCATATCATATTCCTATAAGTGCTATAGGATTCTGACGCTCAACTTGGCACTGGGCGTCTGTGGCGATATAATCGTGCAAATCGCCGATACTTCCACACAGAAATGAGACCCACGTGGGGCGGAAAAGGAGCATCAGATGGCAAGCGCAGAGTTGCAGGATCTACTGGAAATGTTCGCGGAACGCGCCATGGCGAACGCGGAAATAACTCCGACGCTGGAAGAAAGGCGAGCGGGCATCAACCTGATGGGCAAGAGGTTCGAGAACCTCGAAGGCATCAGCACTGAGTCGGTCGATGCGGATGGCGTTCCGGCAGAGTGGGTATTAGCGGAAGGTACTGGCAACGGCGTGATCCTTTACCTGCACGGAGGCGGATACGTGACAGGCTCCGTGATAAGCCACAGGGGTATGGCTGCGAATCTGTCCCGGACGAGCGGTTGCCGCGTGCTAAATGTAGATTACAGGCTTGCGCCTGAACATAAGCATCCCGCCCAAGTTGAGGACGCGCATACGGCTTATCGGTGGCTGCTGAACAATGACATTGATTCCTCATCGATTGTGGTTGCAGGAGATTCCGCAGGTGGCGGACTTACGGTAGCAACTCTACTCTCGGTGCGAGACGCGGGCGACCCGATCGCAGCAGCAGGTGTCTGCATGTCGCCGTGGGTCGATATGGAGGGCATCGGCGATTCCATGACTTCCAAGGCCGGCATAGACCCAATGGTTTCACAGCAAGGGCTGTTGGAAATGGCGGGACACTTCCTCGGCGGGGGGGATACTCGGGATCCGTTGGCTGCACCGCTCTATGCAGATCTCGCAGGGTTGCCGCCTCTGCTCATCATCGTAGGCACAGCTGAAGTATTGCTGGACGACGCCGTGAGACTACACGAAAGGGCAGAGGCCGCAGGGGTGGACAGCACGCTGGAGGTCTGGGACGACATGGTGCATGTCTGGCCGTGGTTCGCGCCATTTCTGCCGGAAGGTCAGCAAGCGGTAGATCGCATGGGCGACTTCATAAAGGAACAAATCGGCGTTGCGGTTAGCCCAGCATAAAAGAAGAGGATTGGAACTTAAATGAACGGCCTTACTTCATCAAGGACCCGTCACTCAAGCTACGAAGACGCTCAAGAGTATTACATGTCTGATGGGATGGGCGACGGATTGCCCGTCGTGCCGCCGACGGAATCCATGGTGCAGGCGATGCTCGACTACGCTGGGCTTGCGCCTTCAGACATCATTGCGGAAGAGGGCGTGCGCGGCGTCTCGTTCACCGCCGAGAAAGTTGCTATCAACGCGGTTATGGCAGGATGCAAGCCGGAGTACATGCCGGTAATCGTGGCAGCGGTGCTGGCGGTGTCGGAGCGTCCGTTCAATTTTCATGCCAACAGCACATCGACCAACGGAGTGAGCGTACTGGTCATTGTCAGCGGCGACATTGCCAAGCAGATTGGCATCAACTCAAGCACGGTGGCGATGGGGCATGGATTCCGCGCGAACGCCACCATCGGGCGCGCGATGGGGCTTATCAAGATAAATGTGTACGGTTCCGTGCCACACGGTATGGATAAGAGCACCTTCGGGCATCCTGGCAAGTATTCGTTCTGCTTCGCTGAGAGCGACGACGTCATACCTTGGGAGCCTTTGCGAGTAGAGAAGGGATTCAAAGAATCCGATAGCACCGTTACAGTATTCGCTGCGAATTCGCCGGTGCAAGTGAACACTCAGAATGAGAGCGCGCCGGAAGACTTTCTGAGCATTGCGGCCGACGCATCAATCGTACTGGGCGAACGTCACTCCGAATTTGTGCTTGCACTTAGCCCTGAACTGATGAATTACATACGCACTGCGGGATGGACGAAACAACGAATCAAGGAATTCATGCTGGAACGAGGCACAAGGACGGGGCGTGAACTGAACGAAAAGCACCGGCGCATCACTCTGTACACCGGGGACGACCTCGATAGGCGGATTCCTGTGGTATCGAGTACGGATGAGATAACGGTTGTGGGAGCGGGGGGCGACGCGGGGCCCTTCGCCATGCTGATCGGCGCGTGGGGTGATGTGATTTCAATTACCAAGGAAATCCGCACATAGCGGATTTCAAGAAGCAGATTCAGACTTAGAGGTGAATGCTATGACTCAAGAGAACGAACTGATTACACTTGATCCGCGTGGTGGGAGCATGCACGAGAACACTGGAATAGCTCAGCGTCCGGGCACCCTTGACGGACTGGTCATAGGACTGCTGTCCAACAACAAGCCGAATTCTGAATTGCTGCTGCGCGACGTTGCGAACCTCGTTAAGAAGCAGTACGCAGTCAAGGATGTCGTGGAGGCGAATAAGGGCTCGCACCGCATTCCAGCGCCTGCTGAGATGATTGCCGAGCTGGCCGATCAGTGCGATGTTGTTATTGCCGCGACAGCGGAGTGAGGAAGTTGCACATCCTGCTGTATGCAGGACGCGGCCGCTCTGGAGAGGCTCGGCATCCCTTGCTCAGTCCTAGTGACAAGGCCATTCAATACTCAAGCGCGAGCAATGACTAATTTACTGGCTATGCCGGGATACGAGTACGCCGTCATAGGTCATCCGATGGGCAGCCTGAACGAAGAACAGGTGATGGCACGCGCGGAAGAGGCGCTGCAGCAAACGCTAAGTCAGTTGGTTAGCTAACGGGCATTACAATCATTTAGTAAGATTCCAAGTCTGTGGTCCGGCTCGCTGCAAGTCTGAGCCGGAGTCTGAATCAGGCGTTTTCGGATAAGAAGCGGTTCACCTCTGCCATTGAGGGCATCGCGGTAGTATCGCCATTGCGGGTGCAGGTGAGTGCGCCGCACACGTTCGCAACTCTGAGGGCGTGAGTGAGAACAGGTATGCGTCCTTCGGGTTCCATAGCAAGGAACGTCTTGAGATCGGTGTTCTCAAGAACGGTGCCCAGAAATCCGGCGACAAATGCGTCGCCTGCACCCACAGGGTCAACGATATCTACTTTGTAGCCGCCGTGTGCCAAAAGATTCACACCGTCGAACGCCACCGCCCCTTCCATGCCTCGGGTTACAACGACTATACCTCCGTTAGATTGCTGGAAGTGACGGGCGTACTCCTCCGCACTCCATCCCCATCCCCATATATTCTCTGCCTCGTCATGACCAACTTTGAAGAAATTGGCGTATTCCGCCATCCGCTCAAAAACTTTGGCTGCGTCCGAAGGCGACCAGAGTTGTTCACGGTAGTTCAGATCGAAGCTAATTGGTATGCCGCCCTTCCTCGCATAATCGAGAGACTCCATTACCGTGTCATGGCAGGCGCTGCTGAGTGCAGGCGTGATCCCAGTGACGTGTAGTACATCGGCTTCTTGCAAATGTGGACGGACATCGGCGAATGTGAGACGGCTGGCGGCACTATCTTTCCGAAAGTAGGTCTTGTAGTGGACGCCGTCAGTGTGATGGTTGAGGTATGAAATGCCTGTATTTTCCCCTGTGAATTTGTTTGCCTTCACAGAGATGCGACCCTCCAGTTCGTCGAGTACGAACTGTCCTGCTTCATCGTCACCCAGCCTGCTGACCCATACAGCTTCGATGGCCGAACCGCAGAGTTTCCGCAAACCGACGGCTACATTTGACTCTGCGCCGGCGCAATCCAACATATACGAGCCTTCAGCGCCATAGACGCCAGTAAAGTTGGCATTGTATTGTCCCATTGTCTCGCCAAAGGTTAAAAACTTTTTCATCCTAATATCCAAAGATAGTATTGGAATTCGCAAGCTTTGCCATTACAGCACACGATAATAATAATCATGCAATATTGCTTGTAAGTTAACGAAGTAGGTAATTATACTGCACTAGAATACTTGAATTATATTGCATATATTAGAGTTGGTCGGTCGTGAAACTGTAACGGCAACTCTAGACGAAGACTGCGAACAGATTTCTCTGACTGCTCGCATTGAGAATGTCTTAATCATTTGTTCTAGTATAACGCGAAGCTCCTTGTTGTCAAGAACCACGCCAAAGACCCCTCGTGCATCGCCGCTATCAAGTGCCAATACATTCGGGCAAAGGATAGAAGAACTTGGCTCAGGAAGCGTTAAGGGCTCCACCAGCAACGGCACAATCTTCATCCACAACTGCCGAAGTGCCGGTTGCCGTAAGGCGGCGGCGCACTGACTCCATACTCGCATCGCCGATATTTGAAACGCTACATATACGCGACTTTCGCTGGATATGGATTGGATCGTTCATCTCCTTCATGGCGATGAATATGCAGATGATCACACGGGGCTGGCTCGTGCTGCGTCTGGAGAACGACTCGCCACTCGCACTGGTGCTGGTCATGGTGTCCTTTGCAGCGCCAATGACGGTAGTGTCGCTTGTGGGCGGAGCACTAGCCGATCGATTTCCCAAGAAGAATCTGATAATTTTGAGTCAGAGTGGGAACGCGGTCATGACATTTGGGCTTGCAATGCTGGATGCCAGTGGTGAGATATGGTTTGGAGCAGTGCTGATTATCGGCGTCATCAATGGCTCGATGATGGCGATCAACATGCCGAGCCGTCAGGCAATTATTTCGGACATAGTACCAGAGTCGAAGCTGATGAACGCCGTTGCGCTGAACAATTCGGCGATGAATCTGACGCGCATCATTGGGCCGGCAATTGCGGGCTTTCTGATAGTCTTCATCGATACCTCCGGTGTGTTCTATCTCATTTCAGCAATATATGTGCTGTCGGCGCTTTCGCTGCTGATGGTCAAGACGAACTCTGTCCAGACAAATGGTGTGAAAAAAAGCGTCGGCAAGGACATCTTCGAAGGGCTGCGGTATGTCTGGAGTGACGTGCATCTCCGTGGCCTCATATTGATGGCATTCCTGCCGTCACTTTTCGGATTCACGCTGTTCGCGCTGCTGCCGGTCTGGGCTCGCGAAGCACTGAATGTAAACTCGTCAGACCTCGGCATACTGATGACGATGATGGGAGTGGGCGCGCTAATCGGAACACTTGGGCTTGCTGCTGTGCGAAAGTTCGACAGGCGGGGTATTTTACTGCTGGGCCTGGGGGTGTTCTGGGGCATAGCGTTAGTCGGACTCGCGAACTCGATGATATTCCCGGTTGCGGTGCCGTTTCTGATCATTATCGGATTGGTCAGCTCTATATATATGTCGCTTAACATGACCCTGACCCAACTCTCTGCTACGCCGGAAATGCGCGGGCGCGTGATGAGCATCATGATGATGACCTTCGGGCTGATGCCGATCGGAGCGCTGCCATTCGGCACGATAGCAGAGTACATTGGGACCGCGAACTCACTAACGATAAGCGGGATATTGTTGTCTCTGCTGACACTGGCGTTTGCCTTCGCGTATCCTGCGTTCAAGAAGATTGAGTAGCTGCGCGACGCGTGTTACTCTTTCTGACGACGATTCAAAGGAGGAACGCAATGCCTTCCACTGAGATGACAGGTATGGTTCAAACGGTGTTGGGACTTGTGCAGCCATCAGAGCTGGGTCCCACAATGACGCATGAGCACCTGTATATTGACTTCTCGTTCATGTACAGGCCGCCGCAGGACTCGGCGCTGGACCTGGCGGATGACCCCATAACACTGGAGAACGTGGGATGGGTGCGGTACAACTATTACAGTAACCACGCAAATCTGCAGCTGATGGACTTGGATGCGGCCGTGGCGGAGGTAGCGCTGTACAAGGCTGCGGGCGGAGGCGCGATCGTAGATGCCACTACGATTGGCATTGGGCGCAACGCAAAGGCGTTGGAGCGGATCTCAAAGGAAACGGGCGTGCATGTGGTGATGGGCGCGGGGTTCTATGTGGACGCGGTGCATCCTCATGACATGCACTTGCGAAACGTGGATGTGGTTGCGCAACGGATCGTCGATGACATCAGGAATGGTGTGGACGGCACCGGGATCAAGGCGGGCATTATCGGCGAGGTGGGCTGCACCTGGCCGCTTACCGATAACGAGCGCATGTCGCTTAGGGCGGCGGCGGCGGCGCAGCAGGAGACGGGCGCCAGTGTGCTCATACATCCGGGGCGGCATCCGGATGCGCCCGCGGAGATTCTGGAGGTGCTTGCCGACGGCGGAGCGGACATATCACGGGTGATTATGGGGCATCTGGACAGGACGGTATTCGACCTGGACAGCCTGCTGACCATAGCATCTTCAGGCTGCTACCTCGAATGGGACCTGTTCGGGAACGAGGGATCATACTATCCGCTGGCGGACCTGGATATGCCGAGCGACGCGCAGCGGCTTGACCTCATAAAAGGCGTGACAGACGCTGGCTACGCGAACAAAGTGGTTGTCGCACAGGACATCTGCACGAACCACCGGCTTGTGCGCTATGGGGGCCACGGGTATGGGCACATCCTCGCGAATATCGTTCCCAGGATGCGGCGACGAGGCTTCTCGGATGATGTAGTCGAGGCGATTACGGTGGGCAATCCTGCCAGCATCCTGACGTTTGCGTAGAAGCGGTCAGCAACCAGCGTTCAGCCTTCGGGGATACCGACGACCGGGAGAAGTCGAGGATTCACCCCCACCCTAGCCCTCCCCCATCGAGGGGGAGGGGATTTAATCGGGCTAGACTAGGACGCCGAATCCGGACTTGGTGCAGATTTCGATGCGGTTGCCTTCGGTGTCGGAGATGAAGAAGACGCGCTGGCCGTCGTTGCGGACACCAATCTCAGGGCTTTCTATCTTGACGCCCTTCTCCTTGAGCATCTCGTAGGCAGCATCGATGTCATCGACCTCGAATGCGCCGTGGTGGGACGGCTCGGAGATGCCGCCGGCGTTCTCGATGAGATGCACCATAGTGCCGCTGGGGAGCTGGAGCCAGATGATGTGCTCGCCGTCAACTGCCTTGGGAATCTCCTTGACGCCGAGAACGTCCACCCAGAAGCGGGTCGCGCGCACCTTGTCTATGACGTTGTAGGTGAGGTGGTTAACTGCGGTCAGCCTAACCGATGGGTCTGCGAGTACCATTAAATTCTCCTTGTCTGAGCCTGAATTGTCTGAGCCATTGATCGGAGTTCGCAGAACATCTTATCACGAGCAGCAAGGGTTGGTGGCATCAACCGGAATCGGCTAGACTTGGGACTGCTAGGCTTACATTGCCTCAGCATCCATACTTCCGGCCGCACGGTGTTGTATAGATATGTGTCAGCATAAGCATGACAACGGCACGGATGACGAAAGCCATCCGTGGTCGCCATTTACGAACATACCCGGCAGCGGATTGCCGTGGCAAAAAGTTCTGATCCTCCTGGCTACGAACAACTGGCGCAAGATCAGGACGCTCAGCATGTGCTGCGGCAACTATAACAAGCCGGGCTGTTGACGCACCTGATCTGCACCGGCGTGTCCGGTCAAATCAAAACTGCTCTCAACTGAAATTGGTCCTCGCCGCATGAGTCACGGAAACTTCGGAAGGTGGGCTACGGACTGCGAATTGTGGGCTGTCGCAGGGTGCCTGCGAGCGGGTTGGGTAGAACGGGCACGCCGTCGCGTGCGGCGGCTTCCCTTATCCGACTGAGTGTGTCTGAGTATTCTGCATAAGCGGACGTTGGCGGAGTTTGTGGCTCTTTTGGGACTTCGCCTCTGGAAATTCCCCCGGTTTCGATGAGAACCTGATAGTCGAAGATTGCCTGGTCGTCGGGATTCAGAGGTTCGAAGTAGTAGTCAGCGGTCGGGTCGTGGTCGTTGGAATCGTAGTCGTAGAGGTTTCTGTCCTCAGAGACGGGGGCATTTGCGGACGGAGGGGTGTTTTCGCTGCCCTCACTCCAGCCCTCTCCCTGGGAGAGAGGGGCATTCTCGGTGGCGGCTTCGCGGTCTTCTATATTCCTGCTTTCGGAGGAATGGCGAGAAGATGGGACGGTCTCTTGGAAACGAAGAGGCTTTGAGTTGTCGTCTCGGTCTTCTTCTTCTCTGATCTCTTTGGCTATGGCTTCGTAGTCCACATCGTCGTAGTTGTCGTAGTCGTCGATGGTGGTTGAGAGGCCGGCCTGGGTCTTCTTCTGACCTATGGAGAGGCGCGGGGATTCCTTGTCGCGCCAGTAGGCTTGAAGGTGCTTGGGCTTGATGTTGTCGTAGTTGGTGTCCCAGCCACGGCGCAGAAGCTCCTGTGCCGCTGACATACGGTGATGGATGGTGAACTCTAGGTCAGGGTCGGGGTCTGACATCACTTCCAGCAGGAAGCGGACGGTGTCGGTGCCGCGCTCGCTGTACTCGCGCATTCGCTGGCGAGGTCTGTGTGCAGGGTGTCGTAGGCGTTTGCTTCGTCGTGTGGTCTGAGAGCTTGCGGCGTGAGCCGAGGTCTCCGAAGCCGCGACGCAGGAGTTCTCTTGCTGCTGCCATGCGGTCTGCGGGCTTGATGCGGAACTTCCTGGGTGTGAATGGCCTGTCCCTGCCGGTCATGATGTCCACGAGGAAGTTGACGACGGTGTGACCTTCGGCGTCTCGTGGCGTATGAGGTGGGCTATCTGGTAGTTGAGGATGTCGAGGTGGTTACGGGGGCGCTGAATGTTGCCTCACCCCTTCGCACTCAGGAGGCTCTACACCCTCTCCCCGGGGAGAGGGGACTTTGACGGGGTTTTCCGTGTCGCCCTGCTCCTCCCCGACTGGATTCCCGCCTGCGCGGGAAAGACGGTCAGAGGTGGTTTCGCAGTCGGTTGTCGGTGAAGCCGTACTTGATGAGGTGCTTTGCGCTTCGAGGCGGTGGTTGAACTTGGCGTCGGTGGTGCTGTCCCTGCATGGTGTCGACGAGGAAGGCGGCGATCTTTGTCGCCTTCCCTGGTGCGGTCGATGATGTTTTGGTTGGAGCTGTTTGATGGCACATAGTTTTCTGCAGTCTGTCAATTCATAATTTTCAATCTTATGTTCTATTATAGGTTCGCATTTTCGGGTTGTCAGAGTGATTTAGCGTTGAAGTTATGCGGTGTAAATATTTGATGAGACTAGGTTTTGTGTTGACATTTTTCGAGTTATCTCTCATTATTATCTTCCATTTCGAGTAAGCCAGAATCCTGAATCGGATATTGCCGTATGTACATACTGCGATGATGTATATGGGTCATCTGGGATCGGGTTTGACTCTCTGTGCAACTGGCTCAGATGCCTTGAAATTGATCTGTCGACCCGTTCCCAGCATGGCCATATGTAGCCGACGGCTGCGGCGAGCAGTGACTTTATAGCAACGTCTTACCTGTCAAGATGTTGGGATGATCGGATCCCATTTCTGACCTGTCCTCACCATGCTGTTGAGTATGGTCAACAACTTCCTCATGCACGCGGTGAGGGCTACCTTCTTCGGTTTACCGGCTTCCAGCAGGCGTTGGTAGAACTCACGCAGTACAGGGTTGCGACGACTGGCCACCAGTGCGCCCATATACAGCGTAGAGCGCACCGTAGCTCGACCGCCCCACACGGAACGCTTGCCTCGATGAGGACCGCTGTCCCGATTGAAAGGCGCCACACCGACCAGGGCGGCGATCTGCTTGCGGTTCAGCGTGCCCAGTTCCGGCAGATACGCGAGCAGTGTCAGCGACACCTGCGGTCCCACGCCGGGTACGCTGCGCAGAAGGTCATCCTTCTCACGCCATACGGGACTGTGCTGTATCCTCTGTCGCAGGTCTGTGTCCAGGTCGTCTAGCTCCTGCTGCAGCCAGCTGATATGGGCCTCTAAGCGAGGGCGGACTTCTGGAGTGGCGCGGCCAAGGCGGTTCTTCTCAGCAACCAAGATGCCCGACACCTGCCGCCTGCGCGCCAGCATTGCCCCGAGTGCCCGAGTATCAGCATCCCTCAGTGGACGGATCGCCGGTCGTACTGCTTCACCGAAGTGCGCCAGCACATGTGCATCCAGCCGGTCAGTCTTCGCCAACTGCCCGGTGGACTTGGCGAAGTCGCGCACCTGGCGGGGATTGACGACTGCAACTGGCAGCGATGCCGCGGCCAGAGCTGCTACCAAGGGAAGTTCCAGACCGCCGGTGGACTCCGTAATCACGCCTGCCGGCTTGAGATCCTTAAGTTGTGTAACCAGATCATCGACGCTGGCTCCGTCGTAGGACACGCTCCAGTTCCTACCAGTGGGTCTTACCGCGACATCTATCCGCTCTTTGGACACATCGATGCCGACATAGATGGATTCCTGCGACATACTCGCCTCCTTCATACTGGCCCTGCCTTGCAGATACGGGCTTGGTTAGCCCGGGCAACCGTTCGGGCTCTTCTGGAATGAGTGCGACGACCCTCGCTTTATGCCGGCCTCCTACGACCAATGTCCGGTCGGTCTGCCGCACTCGGAACCTGCTTCGTTAGGGGATTATCCCATACATGTCAAAGATACAAGGAGCGTGGCCTTGAGCCTCTTCGCAGTTGTGTCCGCTCACCCAGCTGATACGCCCTTGCCATGGAGGTAGAGATGATAGGAGTTGCAACTTATCAAATCATCGCGCAGCTGAGGTGATAATCGGAGTCGACACTCACAAGGACCAGCATGTCGCAGTGGCTATTGACGGGCTAGGTGTCCGACTTGGCGAGAGTTACGTGCCCGTGACCAGCTGCGGGTACGAGGAGCTCGAGCGGTGGTCCCGTAGCCTGGGAGAGATCCACGCGTTCGGGATAGAGGGCACAGGTTCATACGGCGCTGGAGTCGCACGCTTCCTGACCGGTCGGGGTTATACGGTCATCGAGGTCAACAGGCCGGATCGGTCGGTCCGCCATCGCAAGGGAAGAGCGATCCCACAGACGCCGAGATGGCAGCCCGTGCTGTGCTTGCGGTGTAGCCGACGCAACTTGTATGTTGTATTTGACTTGCAAACGTGACAGTTTGTGAGGTGGGTGAGAGGGGCGCGTCGTGAGCGACTGGGTGAGCCAGGCTGCTGCGCCGGGCTGCACCGTTTGGGAGTATGACACCCCTCCCGCCGCATTTGTGGCTCCGAACGGATACAAGGGCACGAGGCCCGCATCTACAAGTGTGGAGCACAACGGCATAATACGCACGGAGGTCAGACTATGGTAGTCGTAGCAGGTATAGATGTATCGAAGGCAACTCTGGAAGTGTCAGTTTCTGAAGGTCCTGTGCTCCGCTTTGAGAACAACGCGACAGGCATACGCGGGTTGCTCAGGCATCTGGAGCGGGCAGGTGTGACCAAGGCGGTGTGCGAGTTCACCGGTGGGTATGAGCGTCTTGTGGTGAGCAAGTTGAGGGAGACGGCGATCAACGTACAAGTGGCACACCCGGTCAGGGTGCGCGCATTCGCACGCGCATGCGGATACGAGGCGAAGACCGATCCTCTCGATGCCCAGGTGCTGTCCCGCTACGGCGTGGTGTTCTCTGAGTCGGATACAGCGCAGCCAGAGGCGGATCCTGACCGTGAGGAGTTACGCCAGTTGCTGAGCAGGCGTCGTCAACTTGTCGAGCAGCGCGTACGGGAGCGCAACCGACTGGACAAGGGCGTAAGTGCGAGCGTCGGGAAGTCGACCAGGCGGCACGTTCGCTGGCTTGACGGAGAGATAGATCGGCTGGACGAGGAGTACAAGGAGTTGTTGAAGCGCAGCGCCAGCCTCACTGAGACAGTCGAGCTGTATGAGACGGTACCCGGCGTGGGACAGCTGACCGCGGCTACACTGGTCGCATATCTGCCCGAACTTGGTGGGCGGGACGGACGGGCGTTGACATCGTTGGTAGGGCTGGCTCCTTGGTCGCGTGACAGCGGCAAAAAGCGCGGCAATCGGTCCATTCGAGGCGGTCGCGGTACGGTGCGCCGGTCGCTGTATATCTGTGCTTGGGCGGTGCTCAGGATGGATGGCGACCTACGCGACTTCTATCGGCGTCTCCGAGAGCGCGGCAAACCCGGCAAGGTAGCCGTGATAGCAGTGGCACGCAAGCTATTGATGCAGCTCAACGCCGTGGCGCGTCGAGGAACTCCCTGGGTGAAACGGCAGGGGAGCAGCTGCCCGCCCTATCAGGCCGATCCGGCTTGACAATTAACACGGATACTCCCAAGTCTGGCGAGGGCGAAGTCGAGATGATCCGCATGCTCAAGAGCACAAAGGACTCTGCCGTAAAGGCTCGCACCCAGGCTGTCAACCAGATGACAGCCCTGGTTGTTAACGGCTCTGCCGAACTTCGCGAAAGGCTCGATGGTCTTACCACCAGCGCTCTCGCCAAGCGATGCAGGAACTTCCGTCCCTCCGTCTGACGATCCCAAGGCAGCGGCAAAGTACGCTCTTCGCTCCCTTTGCCTGCCGCTACTATCGGCTCAGTGATGAGGTGCGGGACCTGGAGGCCGAGATGGAACGACTCACGCGGTCAGTCGCGCCGGCCCTGTCAACGCCTTCGGTGTGGACCCGACACGGCAGCCACTCTGCTGATTGCCGCATGGGAGTAATCCTGATCGGCTCCGCACTGAGGCAGCCTTCGCCTCGCTGTGCGGTGTAAATCCGATACCGGCATCATCAGGCAAGACGAACCGGCATCGCTCAACCGCGGTGGCGACCGTCAGGCCAATGCCGCGCTCTATCGCATCGTCATCGTCAGGCTCTGCCATGACGCGAGGACCCAAGCATACATGCGTCGTCGAACCACAGAAGGATGAGCAGCGCGATGTCATCCGCTGTCTCAAACGTCTATGTCGTTCGAGATTCTACTCAGCCACTCCAGAACCCTGCTCATGTACTAGAAAAAGCTGCTTGACACACTATAGGAGCGTCAATTTAGATTCTTCACTCACTCGTCAACTCCGCTGGCGTGCTGCGCTCAGAATGTGACACAGGATGATAGACGCCGCGTAATCAGAGATGCCAGAATAAACGCTAAAGCATTTCAGTTCGTAAACGCTTGTGTATCACATGTCAACAGAGCCTAGGCTGTAAGGACATTTTCCTATTTGTCGCCTGTCATTGCGAGTTTAGCCGTAATCTGAAGTCTGTGAGTGGTTTATGTGCACGAGTTTAGATTCATCTTCACTCCCCGCTGCGCTGTCGGTCAGAATGACAGGGTTAAGGCGCTGCTGTTCAGGATGACGGGGGCTGAGGGTGCACATTCAGAATGACAGGGACGAAGGTGCTACGTTCAGAATGACAGAATAAAACTACTCTTCAGGTCCAAGAAGCCTTGTGTATCAAATGTCAGTAGAACCTAACTAGGAACGGGGACAAATAGTACGGAGATAATACATGGAATTAGGGCATTCCGACCTGCGTTAGTTTGACATTTTGGATTGCCGTGCTATATTTGTCTAGGTTGAAGGCTCACGATTTATCGAATAGCAAGAGCCTAAATTTGGAGGAGATATGAGACGCATTTTACTTCTATTGGGCATCGGCTCAATAATGTCGCTGTTAATGGTATTGGCACTGGCATGCGCGCCTGCACCGGCGCCCACACAGCAGGCAGCACCGCAACCGGCTCCGGTTGCGCCACAGGCACCGGCTCCGCAGGCCCCGCAAGCGCCACAGCAGCCTGCGGCCCCCGCAATGCCAGCGCCTGCCGCTCCCGCGCCGGCAGCTGCAGCGCCACAGGTGTTCAGCCCTGCGCCACCGACGGGCAGAACGATTGCTACGCCTGTACGACAAGCCATGATGGAAGAGGCGCCTGACACCGGTCCTAAGTTCGGCGGGATATTCCGCTGGACGCCGCAGGCATCGGTGGCGAACCTGGACCCCACCCGGCAGACATCTTTCGTTACTCACTCGATTGTTTACCAGTGGTACGACTATCCGTTCGGCTGGAATCTGGACAGGGTTGCTCAGGAACAGATGGTGGATACGTGGTCGGTCAACGATGAGGCGACCGAGTACACTTTCTCACTTCGTGAGGGGTTGGAGTTTCATGACGGCAACCCCGTAACGAGCGAGGATGTAACGGCGTCGATCCTGCGCTGGAAGACTACACCCGGCCTTCCGGGGACGATGTGGGACCTTGCGGAACAGCCAACTGTCGAGGCTGTGGACGAGCTTACATTCAAGCTCAATCCGGGCAAGCCATTCGGTTTGTGGATTCCTTTCTGGGTATCACTGCCCACCTATGTGATGCCGAAGGAAGTTGTGGAACCTCTGGCAATCTCGGACATTATGACGGACTACACCGGTTCGGGACCGTTCAAGTATGTTGAGTGGATTCCCGGAAACCGCGTTGTGATGGACAAGAATGAAAACTACAACCCGCGCTCGGACGAACCTAATGGCGACGCAGGCGCGCGGATAGCGTATGTTGACCGTGTGATCAACCTAGAAGTGCCGGACGCGGCGACGAAACTTGCTGCGCTCCAGACGAAGCAGACCGACTTTGCCGAGGGCCTGCCGAACGACTTCTACGACACAATTGTGAATTCGCCGGGCATCAAGGCGGTGGTTATTCCCCAGTGGGCGAGGCCTCAACTTGGAACCAATAAGCGCAACCCGCCGCTGACTAGTCCAAAAGCGCGCCTCGCCATTCAGGCGGCAACCGACCCTGAGAAGTACCTCAGCGCCGCTTATGGCGGGCCCGACCTTTGGGACCTCGGGCCGTGCCTCTGGGCGTGCGGCGCACAATGGGGCAGCGATATCGGCGCGGAGCAGTACTACGAGGTTGACCTAGAAAAGGCGCGCGCATTGTGGCAGGAAGCAGTCGAGGAGACCGGCTTCTCCGGAAAAATGGTGCTACTGACGAATACGGACTACTCGGACTTCTACGCATCTGCCCTGATTACCAAGGAGATTCTGGAATCGCTGGGGGCTGAAGTCGATTTCCAGGTCAGCGACTGGGCGACCGTCATATCCCGCAAGGAATCGGCAAACGCACGAGACACGGTGGAAGAGGGCGACTGGCACTTCTACCACACCTGGGGCGGACCGCTTGATCCCATCACAGACTCTGCCATCGGGCAGACGTGGAACGGCGGCTATCACAACGAGCGCATAATCGAGCTGAGGGACGAGTTCCTGAATTCCACCTCACTTGAAGAAGCCAAGGCAATCACCGAGGAGATTCAGCGGATTTACTTCGAGGAAGACCCGGCGACGATCATGTACGGCTGGTTCAAGTTCGTGGTTGCGATGCAAGAAGATGTGCAGGGCTATGTGCCGCACAAGCGCATCCTGATGCAGGGCTTGTGGCTGGACAGGTAGCGACGGAGGGGACATAGTTCATCCGACGCTTTTACATCATAGAATTTAGTAGCAGAGGGGGTGCGGCAGAATTGCGGCACCCCCGCTTTTGAGCATATAGGGTCACAAAAATGGGACGTTACACGCTTCAACGACTTCTGGCAATGATTCCAGTGCTGGTAGTCGTGGCGATCGTCACCTTTTCGCTGATACACATTACGCCCGGAGATCCCGTTTCCCTGATGGCGGGAGACCTAGCGACGCCTGAGCAGAAGGAAGCGATACGCAAGGACATGGGTTTGGACAGACCCATTTACCAGCAGTTGGTAATTTACTTTGCGGATCTTCTGCGCGGTGACCTCGGCGAGTCGATATTCAACAAATTCAAAGTTACTACGCTCATCTCGCAGCGGCTTGAGCCTACGCTGTTCATCGCGGTGTTCTCGCAGTTGGTCTCGATAATAATCGCCATTCCTCTAGGCATTTTGGCGGCGTGGAAGGCGAATACGTGGATTGACCGCGTGGTGATGGTGATCGCGGTGCTGGGGCTTGCGATTCCTTCTTTCTGGCTGGGTGCGAACCTGATATGGGTGTTCGCGGTCAAGCTGCACTGGTTTCCGGCGTTCGGTTACATTCCGATATCTGAGGGCGTCGTGCCGTGGATAAAATCCATAACGCTGCCTTCAATATCGGTGGGGTTCATATCGGCGGCTCTGATAGCGCGGATGACGCGGGCGAGCATGCTGGAGGTGCTGCGGGAGGACTATGTTCGGACGGCGCGCGCCAAGGGCTGGGAGAGCAGGCGGTGCTGCTTGGCCATGCGTTCAAGAATGCATCCATTCCGGTGGTAACTATCATCGGCATAGGGATAGCGGGGCTGGTGTCAGGGCTGGTGGTTACGGAAGCTGTCTTCGGCATTCCGGGCGTGGGACGGCTTATCGTTGACGCGGTTAATCGGCGTGACTACCCGGTGATACAGGGCGTTATCCTGATGTTTACGGTGGCGTATGTGCTGATTAACCTAGTCGTTGACCTTATCTATGGCTACCTTGACCCGAGGATACGGTACTGATGGCGATCGACGAGCAGAGAGTGGGAGCCGCCGCGATGGGTCGGCGGAGCTTCTGGGACCGCAACCGCGAGAGGCTGACAGGCCTTTCAATTGGTGTTGCGGAGCAACCCGAATATGGCAATTGGCTTGTTTATCCTAGTGTTAGCTGTGATGTTGGCGGCATTTGCGCCATTCATTGCTACAGACGCCCCAAAGGAGCTGTTCACCGAGCCCAGGCTGCAAGCTCCTTCAAGAGAGGCTTACTTTGGGACGGACAGCGTGGGCAGGGATGTGTTCTCGACGGACGATATACGGCAGCCGGTTGTCGCTGGGATCGGGGCTTCAGTAACCATCCTGACGCTAATCGGCGGCGTGGTGATCGGGATAACTGCGGGGTATTACAAGCTGGCGGATAATGTGGTGATGCGGTTCATGGACGGGCTGATGGCGTTTCCGTCATTCCTGCTGGCGATCGCGCTTGTGGCGCTGCTGGGAGCGAGTTTTCAGAATGTGGTGCTCGCGCTGTCAGTGGTGGAGACGCCGCGGGTGGTGCGTATCGTGCGGGGGTCGGTGCTGAGCTTGCGGGAGCGGCAGTATGTGGAGGGGGCGCTTGCTGTGGGGGCGAGGCCGCTGCGGATACTTGCGACGCACATATTCCCGAATCTGGTTGCGCCGCTGACGGTGCAGGCGACTTACGTGTTCGCGCTCGCCATATTGGTTGAGGCTGGGCTGAGTTTCCTGGGAGCGGGGTGCCGCCGGATGTTCCGAGCTGGGGGAATATGATGGGGGACGCTAATCTGCTCAAGCAGCTGGCGCCGTGGATGATATTCTTCCCGGGATTGTTCCTGTCGCTGACGGTGCTGGGGGCGAATCTGCTTGGAGACGGGTTGCGGGATACGCTGGACCCGCGGCTGCGTGGGACGGGATAGGTCGCTTTCAGTTCACAGCCTTCAGTGCTAAGAATGATGGCTGTGGGTGCGAAAGCGCTATCTTCAGGATTCGTGCTCTCTGTCTTCACAGGGGCATGCTTCGCGGGGATGACGACGGGCATCACACTTCCCTACCCTTGCGGTTCGGTGATTTCGAGGACCTGGTTGGTGGGGATGTTCTGGAGGGTTTGGGTTGTGCCGCTGGGCCAGAGGATTTCGATGGTTTCGACCGTGGATGCGCGCCCGAGACCGAATTCGAGGTCGAGGCTGTCCATGGAGAGGTAGCTTGAACCCGCGATGATTTCCTGTACCTGTATGTGGGGCTGGGCGTCGGCTGTTGGTCTGGTGGTGAGATAGACGCGCGCGCCGATGGCGTCGGCGTTGCTGCCGGTGCCATCGATTGCCATGCGTCCTTTCAGGCGGAGCGTGAGCCAGCTGCTGACGCCGCCACCATTTAGCCAGACGAACATGGGGCCAGGAGCCGCTCGTGTGGGGGCTTCACCGGCCGTGGGGTCGTATGGGCCGGAGAATATGGGGCCGCTGCTGTTGGTGGCGATGAGGTCGGGGTAGCCGTCGCCGTTGAGGTCGCCGTGCGCGACACCCTTGCCGTTCTCGTGGAGCGCCGTGTCTATGCGGCGTATTTTGAGCAGGATGGGGTCATTCATAGCGGCTTCGTCTTCGTCTAGGTCTTCGTAGTTGACGCGGGATATGTCGAGCAGGTGGGCGCGGACGGTGATGTCCTCGAATGCGCCGTTGCCGAGGCTTCGCAGCATGCGTCCTGCCGCCGGGAATACCTGACCGCCGGGGCCTTCTCCCCTGCCGAGCGTGGAGCCAAACCAGTAGAGGTCCTGGTAGCCATCATTGTCGTAGTCGAGGAAGGTTGCGCCGAAGCCGAAGTCGTAGGCGGCGAGGCCGGTCGGTACGTGATGCGCGAGGTTGAAGACCGAAGAGTCGAGAGAAGCGGGTGGCAGCCAGGGGCTTGGAACTACGCGTGTTGTGGGTGCGACATCCGCGAACTGACCTGCGCCTTCGTTGCGAAGCAGGAAGTGCCCGCATGTGCCCCAGCGGAATCTGCCGACGTATTCGCAGTTGCCGCGCGGCCTTTCCACCGGCTCCTGGAGCAAGGGATGGAAGCCGATATTCGTGGAAAAGACGTCTAGGTCCGCGTCGGCGTCGTAATCGCCAATGGCAAAGCCCATCCACGAACCGGCTACATCAATGCCAAGTTCACGTGCCACGGGGGTAAAGCGAACACTCTCCTGTGTGGTGTCGTTGCGGAAGATGTGCATTCTGTCGCCGTCGTTAGCTACCCAGAGGTCGGCGTCTCCGTCATCGTCATAGTCGAAGAAGGCGACCGCGTGCGTTTGCCCGGTCGGCTCCCCTACCCGATTGCCCAAGTCATCAACGCTCGCGGGGTTGTAACCTTCGTACCTCTTCCCTGTTACCGGATGTTCGTGGATGACCGGCGAGCCGTCGGGGTTTGTCATTCTAATCTGGGGGCCAGATACACCCGCATCCTGAGCGATTTCGGTGAATGTGAGGTTTCCGCTGTTCAGGTAGAGCAGGTTGTAATGGCCGGGGTGGTTGTAGTCAGCGAAGGCGCGGTAGTCGTCGTCCATCAGGTTGCCGACGTAGATATCGAGCCAGCCGTCTTTGTTGACATCGGCGCAAGCGATGCTGATTGCGGAGCGTACGTTGATGGCATCGCCGAGCGCTGATGCTGTGATGTCTATGAAGCCGCCGCTACCGTCATTGAGGAACAGGCTGTCAATGTTGCCCTTTTGCGGCGAGCGGAAGCCGAGTCCGTCGTCGGGGTTGCCCCATGCACCGACATACAGGTCTTGGTAGCCGTCGTTGTTGATGTCGCAGGCTACTGTGCCGGTGCTGTGGCTGTCGGTTGCCTGAACACCTGCCTGCGCCGCGACATCGGTGAATGTAGCATCGCCCGCGTTGCGGTATAGGCGATTAGATTCGCCGCCCCGCGAAGTTACATAGAAGTCCAAGTCGCCATCGCGGTCATAATCGAAAACCGCTACTCCGGGGCGGTCGTTCCAGAGCTGGTTGTCTCCGTTGAGTGCGGTTTCTGCGACATTGGAGAAGGGGACGACGAGCGTGAGCGGGGATGCGGAGTGTCTCAGAGGTGAGTCGATTGGCGGAAGCGGGGACCGTTCCTGCGGGCGGTTGAGTTGGTGTCTGTGCAGGTTGTTGTACAAAGGGAAGGGAATCAGCGCACGCCATGGTCGCGCAAATCAACAGGGCAAGTATCGGAAAGGGAGTGAAAGAAATGTTCACAGTAGAGACATGAGGGCATATTCGCATTTGGGTGAACCGACTTCCCCTATTATAGCACTGCTAATTTACAATGAGCGGGATGGAATTGACATCAGTGGACAGGATATACAGGATACAGATGCGCCTGCTGCTTCGGCTTGCAGTGGTAATCGCTACTGCCTGCCTTTTGGCAGTAGCGATGGCGTGTATGCATCAGCAACGCCCTGACTCTTCCGCTACCGTGGCGGATGCGCGCGGCGGGGAGCAACCCGTGCAAGAAGTGGTGTCTGAGAATGGTGACATCGCGGGATACTGCACGGCGTTGCGGAACAGCAGTGATCCTTTCTTTGGGACGCAGCAGCGCGAAAGGCTGATGGCGGAGTTGGAGAACCCGACATTCCCTACCCTGTCATGGCGCGTGAGCATTATGCGGGAGCTGGCTCGCGATTATCTGCGGTTTGGTGAGGCGGGTGAGGCGATCCACCTGCTGGAAGAGGCGTTGGATGATGAATTGCGCGAGAAGCCTGAGGTGAGCCATGAAGCGGAATTGCTGGAGGAACTTGCGGTCGCGAGCATGAAGATGGGGGAGTTGGATAACTGCATCAGTCCAGACGGACGGCTGATATGCGCGCTGCCCCTGGATGATTCGGTGGTTCACAAGGACAAGCGTGGGGCTAATGCTGCTGTGGATTTCCTGACAAGGCTGCTGGAACTAGAGCCGGAAAATATCAAGGCGATGTGGCTGCTGAATGTGGCGCACATGACGCTGGGGACATATCCGGAGGGCATGCCGAGTCGATTCGTAGTTGCGAAGGAGGCTCTGGAATCGGAATACGACATCGGCAAGTTTGATGAGATTGCTCCTTATGCGGGGCTGTATGCCGTGAATACGGCGGGCGGAAGCATTATTGAAGACTTTGACAATGACGGGCTGCTGGATGTGATGACATCGACATGGGATCCGTGCAGGTCAATTACTTACTACCGCAACAAGGGGGACGGCACATTTGCGGACTACACGGAGAGGGCAGGACTGTCGGGGCAACTTGGCGGGCTGAACATCACGCAGACGGACTACAACAACGACGGGTGGATGGATGTGCTGATAATGCGCGGCGGGTGGATGAAGATGCGTGGGCAGATGCGAATGTCTCTGCTGCGGAATAATGGTGCGAACGGCGGGGCCGGGGGATAACACTTTCAGCGATGTTACCGAGGCTGTGGGGCTTGCTAAGCCGGCGTATCCCAGCCAGAGCGGGGCCTGGGCAGACTATGACAATGACGGCGACCTTGACCTGTACTCTTGCAGCGAGACAATGAGGGAAGCAGGAGTTGAGTCAACTGCGCTGCTATTTCCGAGCAGGCTCTTTCGCAATGACGGCAGTGGGCACTTCGAGGATGTCGCACAGGAGGCGGGGGTGCAGAATTGGCGGTACTGCAAAGGGAGCGCGTGGGGCGACTACGATAATGACGGTGATTCTGACCTGTACATATCCAACTTCGGCGGTGAAAACAGGCTTTACCGAAACAACGGGGATGGAACTTTCAGCGATGTTGCCACCGAACTGGACATCGCCCGAACCGATCGACAGCTTTGCCACATGGTTCTGGGACTACAACAACGACGGGTGCTGGACATTTTTGTAGCGGGATACGGGGAAGATATTGGTGATGTGGCAGCGGACTATATGGGATTGGCGAACGAGGGCGCCAAGCCACGCCTTTATCGCAACGACGGCGCGGGCGGTTTCGTAGATGTTACGCGGGATACGGGGCTGTGGAATGTTCGCCTAGCGATGGGTGCGAATTTCGGGGACCTAGATAATGACGGCTACCCGGACTTTTTTCTTGGGACAGGTAGCCCATCTTACGACGCTCTTGCGCCGAATGTGATGTACAGGAACGACGCGGGGAATGGTTTCCAGGATGTTACCTTCTCAGGGGGCTTCGGGCATCTGCAGAAGGGGCATGGGGTGTCGTTCGGGGACCTTGACAGGGACGGGGACCAGGATATGTTCGTGCAGATCGGTGGGTTCTATCCCGGGTGATGGGTTCGTGAATGCGCTGTACGAGAATCCGGGGCATGGCAACAGGTGGCTGTCGGTGAAGCTGGTTGGGGCGGAGTCCAACAGGGCGGCGATCGGAGCGCGAATAAGGGTGATTCTGGAGGACGTGGATGGTGAGATGCGGAGCGTGTACTCAAGAGTCGGGAACGGCAGCAGCTTCGGAGCATCAACATTGACGCAGGAGATTGGGTTAGGACAGGCGCAGCGAATCGTGTCGCTAGAGGTGCGCTGGCCTGCGACGGGCGCGCGGCAGGTGTTCACGATGTGCCGCTTGACTCCCACCTGAGGATACGCGAAGGGGCTGACAGGTATGAGATACTGGACTTGCCAACCGTTCCGCTGGGGCTTGAACGCTGAGGAGAGCGAGGCTAACGCCCGCCCTCTACATTGACCGTGATGATGTCTATGTTGTTGTACTTCTGATGGCGCACGGACGATGCGTAGTGCCATAGGAGGCGGTAGGAGACCTCATGCTCGTCGGCTACGGGAGGCAAATCACTGAGGTATGCCAGATAGTCCTCCATGTTCTCTCCCTCAAAGGATGTTACAAACTCAAGATCAGCAGATTCATCCTGAAGGCGCACAGACACGGCCAAGCGGAGGGCGCTGTCGGTAACGTCGTCGCCCGCCTCCTCCATCAGTATTGCGATCGTTTCTTCGCTCGCTGCCATAAGCCGTTCCGTCGAGGCGGTGTCCCACTGACTTTCCGATGCGAAGCCGCGCACGAATCCGTCAACTTCAGGAAACGCATCGCTGCTCAGTCCGACTTCAATACGCTTGCGGCGTGGACTGGAAAGATTCAAGAAGAGCATCATTCCTATGGCAACGATAGCACCCGAGGTCATGCCGTTGCTTAGCAGCGTTCCCCAAAGATCTCCAAGAAGGTGCGGGAAAATAACCTGAGCCTGGAAGCCCACGCCAATCCAGAACGATAGGCCGACAATTGCCGCCTTGCGGATGAAAGCCCCCGATGTGCCCATTACGAGCAGGTGGCCTGAACCGATGCGCCAAAAGCGCACTGCTGCAGGAATGGTGGAGATGCCGCTGACGATTAGAGGCGGCGAAGATAGCCCAGGGGAATGTAACTTTCGGGCTGTCCGGCGATGCGGAATACGATGACCGCTCCCAAGACGATTCCGCCAAGATTTACGAGAGCGGATTGGATGCCGGTACCGATGGCAACCGACAAGGGAGGGTTTTCGTCAGGCTCGTAGCGAACGTTGTTGCTCAGATGTGTCGCTGCCAAGTATTTTGCCTCGACTTATCCTTCGCGTTTCAGGGGCCAAGTGCCCTTAAATACGGCGGCTATAGTGAACATCAGGGTTGCGAGCAGCGCCATCGAGGGACCAGACGGAAGGTCGGCGTGGAACGAAAGGTAGAGGCCGACTATCGCGGAGGCCGCTCCAACGAGCGCGCCGATGATCATGACGCCTACAAAGCGCCTTGCCAGGAGGTAGCCAGTCGCTGCGGGTGTGACGAGCATGGCCATGACTAGGACGATGCCTGCCGCCTGTATGCCGATGACTATGACGAGGGCGAGAAGGGCGAGAAGCACATATTCGATGAGATTGGTCTTGATGCCGACAACTGACGCACCGACCTCGTCGAAGGTGGTGTAGACAAGCTGGCGATGGAAGGCGTAGAGGCCTATCAGAACGAGGGCGGTTAGTGCGACGGAGACGTAAACATCGGTTTGGGTGACGCCCAGCACCTGCCCAAGCAGGAGGTCTTCGATGTTGACATTGACGCTGGTGGCTCGGGAGAGCATGACGAGGCCGAGGGCGAACATGCCCGCGAATACGATACCGATGGATGTGTCTTCGCTGATGCCGGTGCGCCTGCTGACCGTGCCCATGAGCAGGGCGATGACGATACCGGCGGGGACGGCGGCGAAGAATGGGCTGATGCCAAGCAGGAAGGCGACGACCATTCCGGGAAGGACGGAGTGCGCGAGGGCGTCGCCCATGAATGCGCGCCCACGGGTAATGACGTATGCGCCAAGGATCGGGCACATTACGCCGACCAACACGGAGACTATGAGGGCCCGTACCATAAAGCCGTATTGAAACGGGCCCAATGTGTAATCAATCATGACAAGATACCTATGGGTGATGGCGGTGAGTGAAGTGTCCGGGAGCGAATTCGATGCCGTGGGAGCCGTACATCTCTTCAAGCACTTCGGGCGTGAATGCTTCGTCGGGGGGGCCGTAGGCGCAGACATGGTGGTTGATGCAGAGCACGCTGTCGAATCGTTCGGCTAGGTTCGTGAGGTCATGCGTAGCCAGGAGCACAATCTTGCCTTCGTCTCGCAGTGAGCGAAGGACCTCCACGATGCCCTCTTGCGCGCCGACATCCACACCGCTGAATGCTTCGTCGAGCAGAATGACGCTTGCCTCCTGAGCCAGCGCGCGGGCGATGAACACCCTCTGGCGCTGACCGCCGGATAGTTCGGTGACAAGGTCATTGCGGTGTTCCCACAGGTTGACGCGCTCGAGGCAGAGCCGCACCATCTCCTTGTCCTTGCTGCCCTGTTGACGCAGCCAGCCGATGTTCCAGCCGCGCCCCATTGTCACCACGTCGATAACAGTTGCCGGAAACACCCAGTTAATGCTGTCGCGCTGTGGGACATACGCAAGCCGCTGCGGCGCGATGCCCCCCCGTGCAGGGTAACTGTGCCCTTTGCGATGGGGAGCGTACCGGCGATTGCGCCGAACAAAGAACTCTTGCCCGCGCCGATTGGGGCCCAAGACGCCCATCAGAGTTCCGCCGCCGACCGAGAATGTGATGTCGGTGAGCGCGGTGTGGCCGCCGCGAACTACGGTCACATCTTCGACAGTAATGCCCGCTTCAGTAGCCATTTCGACAAACTCCTCTTTCACGGCGTTTATGTTCACTTACCGGAATATACTTTGTGCTGCAATGCCGGCGCATTGTAGCAGCATGGGCCGTTGCCGTGGAGGGAATACGGCAACGGCCCATGCAGGGAGAATACAAGATCACTTCAGGGCGTCCACAATGCGCTGCACGTTCGTGCGAATCATGTCCAGATATGTTTCGGCGCCGCTGCCTTCAATGCCCAGTGATCCTGAGTAGAGACGGACCAATTCCGCGCCGGATTCAGTCGCAATAGAATTGGCAAGACGCTCGCTGACCGTAGTTTCGCCGAAGATTGCAGAAACGCCGTATTCCTCAACTTTGTGGCTCAGCTCTGCCAGATCCGCTGGTGAAGGTTCGACCTCTGTGGTGGTTGAAAGGATGACGCCAACGACTTCAAAGTCGTATAGATTCGCAAAGTAGCCGAAGCTGTCGTGCGAGGTTACAAGAAATCTGCGCTCCTCGGGAACCGCGGTCACCTGTTCCTGAGTCCACGCGTGCAATTCGTCGAGTTGAGCGTTATAGGCGGATGCGTTGGAAGTGTAAGTCGCCCTCCCATCCGGGTCTATTACCGACAGCCTTGCGGCGATGTCGTTGACGGCGAGTTCACGCGGAGCGGGTCGAACCAGAAATGTGGATCGTGGATGCCGTGACCGTGTCCTTCGTGCTCATCTTCGCCCTCGGAAGTCATGTGCTCGATTTCCTCTATTGCTTGCCTGGCGTCAAACTGCCGGCTTCGACCTGGGCGATGATTTCTATCACCATTTGGGTAGGTGGCTCCCCTCTTCTTCGCCCTCATCTTCGGCCCTCTCGGCTGCTTCGATGGCTTCCTTAATCTCCCTCAGCCCATTTTCAGCGCTAATCTCGCCATCCTTCACCTCCTGGACGACATGACTAATTTCCAGGAGGGCAGCTACCCTTCGCCATGCGTTTCACCGAAATCAATGGGGTCAACTATCTCTGCCAGCTCGACGATGGAGGATTCGTCGCGAGCCGCGTTCTGCAACAGTTCACGGAGCCACGATTCCTCCAGCCGAAGTCCGACGCTCAACACGATTTCTGCGTCGGCGATTGCGGCAACATCCTTCGCGCCGGGCTGGAAAGAGTGTGGGTCTGAACCTGCTGGCAGAAGGCTGAACACCTCTACCCTATCTCCGCCGACGATTCTGGCCCAGTCCGCCACGATGTTGGTGGTAGTGACCACACCAACAGGCTCAACGGCTGCCTGCGAAAGTTGCCTCGAAGCGGGAACGACCAATGTAGCCGCAGGGGCGGCTTGCGAAGACCGGCTAGGCGCGCTTGGTTCCGAAGTTTCCTGAGGGGAAGCATCGCCGGAACATGCAGCCATGTTAAATATTGCAACAATAACGAATATTACTATGGCTGTCTTCAACAAGTTAATGATATTCCATCTCATTACATTAGTGCCCGTGCATCGATCTGATCATGTGGAAGAATGCAACATCGGGTCAGGCGTCCGATGCCGCAAAATCTTTGTGTTATAGATATTGAGTATCATTTAATGGTGTGCGTGCACAGGCATGTGCGTTCCGTTCTGATTACCGGCGCCTTCGATTCCGCACTGTCCGCAGATCACATAGAGCTCAATACGATGGCCGACAATTTCGCCTGAAAGATCGTCGCCAATGATTCGCATCAGCCTTTCAACAGTTGCGGCACGGAACTCACCTACCTTGCCGCACTTGACGCAGACAGTATGGTGGTGGTGCTCAATGCGCGATAGCATGTATCTGGGAGCGCCGTCAATAAGGTTAAGCCTGCATATAATGCCAGTCTCCAAGAAAAGTTTGAAGGTGCGAAATACTGTTGCCCTACCCACAGCCGGCAGTTTCCTCACCACATCTTCGGCGGTAAATCCTTCGTGCATCTCCTCTATTGTGCGGACTATGGCACGCCTTGGCACGGTCGATCGATAGCCCCTGTCTTCGAGGACTGCCATAATGTCCGGGCGGGAAGTAAGAACAGTAGTCATGATACTCCATCTCACTTAGATTTTCGGAGAAATGCGACTCAATCTCCGAATGGCTCAATTCTGGCAGGCTTCTTATACTCTGTCAAGCCTTCCTTATGCCATTTTCAATAGGGTAAGTCTCACTTCTTATTGAGGTTAAGTCTCATTTAGGAAAATCTGCTGCAACATTTGGGAAATTTCTGTTATAAGGTCACGCAGCCTAGAAACTCAGGAGATGCAAGCTTCGGCAATAATGTGCATTGAAAACTGACACTTGCGCCCTATCGAGAGTACATCGGAGAGTACATCTGGCAGGAGTCTGGCAAATGTGTGTTCATTTCCGATAGAATGCTGACGGCAAACTGGGAGGAGGTCTTACATTATGACTGATGTCGAAAAGCGAATCGAAGAGATGGGAATTGCATTGCCCGATAGCCCGCAACCGATAGCAAATTATGTTCCGGCGGTGCAGACGGGCAACCTGCTCTTCGTGGCCGGGCTGGGTCCTGCCGCGCGAGAGGACGGAACCACGCCCAACGGAAAAGTGGGCAAGGACCTTACGCTCGACGAGGGTTACGAAGCTGCCCGGCTGGTGGGCATTAACCTGCTGGCGCGGCTGAAGAGCACGCTAGGCGACCTGGACAGGGTCGAACGCATCGTGAAGCTGCTGTCCATGGTGAATTGCACACCGGAGTTCAATCAGCAGCCGCAGGTAGCCAACGGATGTTCAGACCTTCTGGTGGAAGTATTCGGAGAGAAGGGACGGCACGCGCGTTCCGCGTGGGAATGTCGTCTCTACCCAATGACATTCCTGTCGAGATCGAGATGGTGGTGGAAGTACGGGACTAGAATGTGGCTGGCGAGAGTTTTCTACATCAGTTCTACATTGGAATGCAGGATTTAGCGAGGTTATAGCCGCTAGTTGGCGTCCCGGAGAGCTGTAATGAGGACGTAGATGACGATCGGCAGAATGAGCAGCCAGATTATCATACGGGGAGGTATGCGCCTCGGAGATTTCATCGTGCGACCCTTCCTTAATGTTTGATGGACTTTCGTGCGTGATGGGATCAGGCGGAGAGCGGACGGACTCTGATTGTTCGGGCACGCCCGCCGCACTAGACTAGTTAAGATTTTAGCAGGAATCGTGGCGATAAAATGAGCTACAAACTGATAGCGCTGGATGTTGACGGTACGATTCGCAGCACTGACAGTCCAATCGCAGAGAGGACGCGATCCGCGGTGGGGGCGGTGCGGGCCGCAGGGGCGATAGTAACGCTTGCGACCGGACGAGCGTACCGATCGGCTATCGTCAACTGCGCCGCGCTTGACATAGAAGTACCAATTGCTTCGTCGCAGGGAGCGTACATCGCAAACCCTGTGAGCGGCGAGGTCTTAAGGCACTGTCCCATGACTGAGGATATGGCACTTATCACCATCGATGCGCTGGAGGCTCATATTGGCAGCTCCGGCGCAGATGTGCAGGTCGTTGCTTACTATCCCGGGTTCATGTATGTGGATCGGATGAGTGAGTGGGCAGAGGGCTATGGACAGCGCACCGAACTCGCGGTGGAGCTTGTAGGCAATCTGCGGGATGTCGCTGGCAAGGAGCTCACGAGGATTGTTGCGGTGGGCGGCGACGGTGAAATCGAAGCGCTGGAACGCGACCTCAGGCCGGAGTTATCGGAGCATGTGCTCGTGATGCGCTCTCTGCCGCACTTCTGCGAGATTCTGCATCCTGAAGGGGGCAAGGAAAACGCCTTAGAGTGGATGTGCGAATACTTCGGGATTCAGCGCTCGGAGACTGCCGCATTCGGCAACGGGTACAACGATGTTCAGATGCTTGACTGGGTCAGCCTGGGGATTGCAGTCGGGGATGCCGTGCCGGAGGTTCTTGCGGTCGCTGACAGGATTGCACCGCCCTTCGAAGAACACGGAGTAGCGCAAGTGCTTGAAGAGTTACTTGAACAGGGCTTGATTGGATAGTCGCGATGGCATCCACTGAGACATCGAGCGGAGCGCGGCAAGCCCAAGATTGTGGTGCTTGGCAGCGTCAATATGGACCTCGTTGCGACGATGACGCGCATGCCGGAGCCGGGCGAGACCGTGAAGGGGGACGGCTTTTTTACTGCGGGAGGAGGCAAGGGCGCCAATCAGGCGGTTGCCGCTGCGCGGCTTGGCGCAGATGTGCGGATGGTGGGCAGAGTCGGCGATGATGACTTCGGGCGGACGCTGCTCAGCGGACTGCAGTCAGGAGGGGATAGATGTGAGGGATGTGGCAGTTGACGGGTCAAACGTGACAGGCGTTGCGATGATCATGGTGGATGCGGCTGGGCAGAACTGCATCGCGGCGGTGTATGGCGCGAATATGGCCTGCGACGATGAGCAACTAGACGCGGCGAAGCGGGCAATGGAATCTGCGGACGCGCTGATGCTGCAACTGAGACGCCGCCGCACTGTCTCGATTGCCGCAGCGAGTACATGCTCGCAGTCTTGGGGTGCGCGTAGTGTGGGACCCGGCACCGTCCGCAGCGATGCCAAAACGGGCTATGCAGTTGCAGATGTGATAACGCCAAACGAAACGGAGGCGGCAGAACTGACGGGTATCCGTGTCGTTGATGTGGATTCGGCGCGGGCGGCAGCGGACGCCCTGCTGGCGATGGGTGTGGGCACGGCGGTGGTGAAGATGGGGCAGCATGGTGTGTTTGCTGCCACGGCGAGCGAGCGATACTATGTGCCGCCGTTCGGCGTGGATGCGGTGGATAGTGTGGCGGCGGGCGATGCGTTTGGCGCGGGGTTGACCGTTGCATTGTCGGAAGCGCGCGGCCTTGAGGATGCGCTGAGGTTCGCTTCGGCAGCAGGCGCGCTTGCCGTTACGAAGCCGGGCGCTCAGGATGCGATGCCGTTTCGCCAAGAGGCTGATGCGCTTCTACACGCCACAAATGCTTGACGCATTTGGGTTGGTTGCAGGCTGCCTGGGTCCCAAGTTACGCTAATTCGGCGTGGTTTCTTTTTCCAGAACTCAAAGTACGTTCGTATCTGCCACTCAGGGTACTTTCGTTATTCTCTGCCAGTTTGCTCGTGAAGATCATGCTTACCTTCGTCAATTAGTTGAACATATAAACACTGCATTGATAGACTTAACGCTTGTGTGAAATAGATCCCCCTATCTGGAATGGAGATGATTTAGATGCGAATAATACGAGCATCAACAAACTGGAGACATGTTTTGATCCTTCTGCTCGCTGTAGCGGTGTCGGCGGCGTTGCTGTTTACGATGCTGTCAGGAGCCGATGGGACAAGGGTGGAAGCCCAGACGGCGGACACGCCCACGCCTGCGCCTACCGCGACGGCGACACCCGATAGTACGGAAGAGACCGATGCCAACGCTGACAGCGGTTCGGAATCGGAGCAGAGTGGAAAGGCCGATGCGTCTAAGTACGGGAATATGGACTCGATTCTGAACGACTTGGTGGAGCAGGTCGAAGGTGGAATTGCGAGTGCGAGGTCTGCAGCTTCTACGGCTCCGGTCAGCGATGATGAGTCTGTTGCGGTGTCGCTCTTCTTGGAAGAGGACTATGTAGAGGCAGTGCGGCAGTATCTCGACGAAAATGGGGCTTCTGTTCGCTTTGCTGAATTGGACACCATCGAGGCGTATGTGCCTGTCACGTTGCTTGGGAATGTGTCGCAGCAGGAGGGAGTTATAAGCGTCAGCACGATTGTCCCGCCGCAAGCCGCGCAGGAAACACTAACCAGCCCTGCCGTTGCCCTGCACGGCGCAGATTTCTGGCATCTCGCCGGTGTGAAGGGCGAAGGAATGAAGATCGGGATAATCGACATTGGGTTTTTAGGATTCCAGGACCTGATGGGGCTAGAGCTGCCGCCCGAGGAGAGGGTGCACGCGCTCTGCTTCACGGACCTTGGAACGTTGAGCAGCGACATCGACTGACTGCGAGATTGAGAGCGCTCACGGCAGCGCGGTGACCGAGGCGGCTTACGACATTGCTCCAGAAGCTACATATTACATAGCCAATCCGCCCTCCTGGGAGACCTCAGGCTAGCGACAATATGGATGGCGTCCGAAGGGGTGGACGTCATCAACCATTCGGTCGGCTGGCTATGGACAGGTCCAGGCGATGGGAGTTCGATAATTCGGACCAGCCCGCTGAACACTGTGCATCTCGCGGTGGCGAACGACATAACCTGGGTCAACGCAGCGGGCAATAATGCCACTTCGACGTGGTCCGGGGCATACTCAGACCCGGATGGCAACGATGTCCACAATTTCACAGATACCGACGAGTGCAACGACGTCCTTCTCGGTGCAGACGAGAGATTTATTGCGCAGCTGAGATGGGATGATGTATGGGGCGCTCCGACAAAAGACATCGACCTGTATCTAACCAACCAGGACACTGGGGAGCGTGTAGCGGGAAGTGACAGTTTCCAGCCTGAATACCCGATTCCTCTGGAAGTGTTCGCATTCAGGTCTGAGGAGAAGGCAGTCTACTGCTTGTCGGTAACAATCTATGACGGAGAGGCTCCTGACTGGATTCAGGTGCAAGCTTTCCGTGGACAAGATCTCGAACATGCCACTGCTTCCGGGAGCATATCCACTCCGGCGGAGAGCAGCAACCCCGGGTTGCTTGCAGTGGGCGCCTCGTGGGTCTACCAGCCGAGCGCACTTGAGGACTTCAGCAGCCAAGGTCCGGTCACACCGGATGTGGACACGATTAAGCCTGATGTTGTCGGTGCTAACGGTGCGTATTCGGTCGTATCTGGTGGGTCATTCTTCGGCACTAGTCAGGCTGCGCCGCACGTCGCTGGGATGGCTGCTCTGGCCAAGGAGCTGAATCCAGACAGCAATGCGGTGCAGATCGCAAACTACATCAGAGCGAACACGGTCGATCTAGGCGAGGAAGGCCCGGACTATGCCTGGGGGTATGGCTTCGCGGTTCTGCCTGCGTCCGATGCACCTTATGACCCGTGCCTAGCAGATTTGGGCGAGATCGACGACTCGGCGAGATCGAAGTTGAAGGGACATGGGTCAGCAGTTGCGTGTCTGACAGAGCGGCAGAACAGGGTACGGGCGAAAGATACGCGCGCTTCTACACCTTCGAGATTACGGAAGAAAGCAACGTTACAATCAGCTAACATCATCCGAGCAGGATACCTACCTCTACCTGACCGAGGGTGTTGGGAGGGATGACGACTTCATAGAGAAGAACGACGACGATCCCGGTTCGGGCACCAATTCGCTCATCGAGGTCGAAGACCTTGCGGCGGGCGAATATACGATAGAGGCGACGACTTTCGAAGCCGGGAAGACTGGTGACTTCAGGCTGGTTCTGAGCATTGAAGTCACCTCGCGGACGCCTGATCCACTGTGGGTGGATTTATCGAAGTCAGCTACGGGTCCGACCACGCGTGCGCGCTGAATGTGGACGGGACGATCGCGTGCTGGGGCTCGAATGAGCACGGGAAAGCCACGCCAGCAGTGGGCGAGTACAAGGCGGTGAGCAGTGGAGAACACGGCAGTTGCGGCATTCTGCGTGAGGACAGTGCGGTAGTCTGCTGGGGGATATTTACGGTTGGTCCGTAGAGACTAGGTGAGCGACCAAGTCAGTCTCGGCAAGGTTGACTTAAACAAAGGGCATAAACGAAGCGCGGACGCGGGATACATCGATCCTGCGTCCGCCTTCATTTTTACGAAGATTGCAATAAATTTGGCCTTATCAGTAGAGTGAGCGCGGGCATGTGCTCTCTGTCCATGAGTGAGAGCATCTGCTCGTTGATTCGCCTGACGATGCCGGGACCGCGGTAAATGAGGCTTGTGAGAATCTGGACGGTGGTTGCGCCAGCCTGAATTGCGGCAAGGGCGTCCTCACCCGAGAAGATGCCACCGCAGGCGTTGATTGCCAACCCGCTGCCCGTCTCAGCCCGGATGTCGGCGACCATCTGCAGCATGTCAGCGAATACCGGGCTTACCGCTTAGTCCGCCTGCGCCCACTGCAAGTCGGGAGTCGCGGGCAGGCCATGTATTAGTAACCGTGATGGCTTCAACACCCTGCTCTACGCAGACTTCCACAAGGCTGAACACCATGTCTTTCTGCTCACTGCCTATCGAGGGCGTTTCCAAGTATGGCGGGAGCTTGATAAACAGGGGCTTGCGCCTCTGTTCGTTGATCTGGGCAAGGAGCTGCCTGAGAGTATCTGCCTGCTGGAAGATGCGCAGACCCAGTGTATTCGGCGAGCTGATGTTGATTTCGATTGCGGTGGCGAGAGGCTCGAGGCGCCGATGGCAGCGCAGGATTTCGTCAGGCGCACGGCCGGAGACGCTGGCGACCACGGGTGTACCGTTCAGCAACGGCTCCGCCTGCTGGAGCCGCGAAGCGGTGTACTCCACACCTTTGCTGGGGAAGCCAAGAGAGTTAATGAGCGCTTCGTCGCTCTCATAACGGATTACGCGAGGCGCGGGATTGCCTGCTCTCGGCATCTCAGTCACGTGCCGCAGGTCAGGTAGCCGAATCCCAGGGAGGCGAGCGAAGGCAGGGATTCGCAGTCTTTGTCATACCCGGCGGCGAGTCCGACAGGATTTGCCAGCCTTATCCCCGCCAAGTCAACCTCAAGTCGGGAGTTTCGACCTGCAGGAGAGTAGATGCCGCACTCCAGACCTGACGCTGCTTGAGAGCGAGGTGCGCCACAGTCTGCGCCGTTTCAGGAGAAAGGCGGAATAGCAGCGGCTTTATGAAGGTGCTATAGGTGTCAGGATTGATGATAAGCAATTTAAGACCTCTTCACTTTGAGCTTCACTGAAAATTGTGCTTTCTGTAATTATATCAAGATGTTAACTTGGATAGACAGGCTGTCAGAGACAAGTCTCCTGCAAACTGCGGCCGTTGGTGAAAGGGGATGAATTGAGATAGGTGGATGCGTATAATGAGTTCAGATACCAGACGGAATAAGCGGGGCTGACGAAAATATGGATGTTACTTTCGAGAGGGGCACGGAGGATTCGCCTAAGGGTCATGCGTTCGTGTACTTCAGGAGTTCGATGAACGCCGGCGAAGTTTGGGCGAGCTACGTTGTGATACTGCCGATTACAGTGGATGTCACGAAATATGTGCCGCCATTCCTAATGAGCCAGATACCTGACGCAAGTATGAAGGATCTGTCGGCCTTCGCGTTCCCGCCAGCACCGGAGCAGATGGAGAGTTTCGAGCAGCTTCAGCAGCTTGCGGAGATGCGCGACGATGATGTGCTGTTCGCGGGCACATTCAACACATCGGACTTGCCTACGATGATGATGGCCGCGGGCGACGCGGTGCAGCAGTACACGGAGATCTATAACGGCGTTGTGGGACAGACCGGTGTTATAGATGCAACAAAGGTTGAGGATGCGATTGAAGGAGGCAGCGTTGGCATCAATGATGTGATGTACGGGTTGATGAGTGACAGCGACAAGCTGAGCGAATTGACAACCTTGGTGGGCAAACTGCGCTACGCGGTCGACAGCAATGAGGAGGCGCTAATTCGGGAGGCCGAGACGGACATCGGAATGCTTTCGCGGCACCTGGAATTCGACCACAAGACTGAGCGCATTGTCGAGGGAATAAAGCAGGGCAGCGATGACGCGCGGCGGCTGACGATGCTTTATGTGCAGCGATGCTACAGCATCGTGCGAGAAGACTACATCACGCTCGGCAATGTGGAACAGCAGATTGCGGCGATTGAGGCTGGTCAAGGATCGGCATGATATGCGGACCTGTGGCTCGACCGGCACGGCACGAACGTGTAGGTATGGACAGGATGGGTAGGATTACACCCCCATCCCTCTGGCGAGCTCAGGGCAGGCTCTAACCTTCCCCAATCAAAAGGGATGTGACAATGCGAGGGAGCTATGCCAGGACTTGCATTGCGTAGCGGGAGCGCAGCAGGTCGCCGGTCTCGAAGCGCTTGAGGTTGAGCATGGAAATGTCAACGCACTCCGCCCTTCCTTTGGTGATCAGTTCAGCCATCGCCTTGCCGATCATGGGGGATTCCTTGAAGCCGTGCCCACTGAAGCCGACGGCGCAGTAGAGGCCGTCTATGCCTTCGATGCGGTCGAGAACAGGATGCCAGTCAGGGGTTACTGTGAATGCGCCTGACCAGCCGCCGCGAAAGACGGCGCGGGACATCGCCGGGATGCGCCTGACGATTCCCTCGAATGCGGGCCGGACTACATCCATGTCTACACCCTGATTGAAGGTGTCGGCGTCCACGAACTCGTCCTCACCCGCGCCTATCATCGTCAGGTCACCAATGTCGGGGCGCGCAGAGAAGCCGTTGAGGTTGTCGGCAACGATGGGATGGTCAGCATCCGGTCCGGGCGGGCGGCGCAGCACGACTACCTGATGGCGCAGGGGGCGAATCGGGCACATCCACGCCTACGCCGCTCAAGAGCCTGTCGCTCCAGGGGCCGGCTGCGACAACGGCAATGGGGGTTTCGATGCGCCCGTCGGCGGTGAGGACTGCGGTGACCTTTGCCGCCACTGACTTCGATGCCGGTAACTGGCGTTGCGTCCTGAACTTGCGCTCCCATGTCGCGGGCGCGATTGGCAAAGCCGAGCGTTACTGAGTAGGGATCGGCATAGCCTGATTCGGACTCGTAGGCGAACGATTCGTCGCCCTCAACGGAGAGCATAGGGGCGAGTTCGCGCATATCCTCGATCGACACAATCTCGCTGGCTATGCCAAGTCGCCGGTGCATTGCGACATTCTCGCGCATCGCCTGCCTGTCGTCTCTGCCGACTATTAGGAAGTATCCGGTGCGTGTGTAGCCGGAAGGGGTGCCGGTAAGTTCCTCGAAGTTTTTTGAATATTTCGAGACTCTGCCAAGCAAGACTGGAGGTCACCTCGTTGGAGTAGTGCATGCGGAGGATTGCCTGCGACTTGCTTGTGGAGCCGGATGCAAGTACATCACGCTCAAGCAATAGGGTGTTCGTGAGGCCCTGGTCGGCGAGGTTGTACAGAATGCTGCATCCCATTACGCCGCCGCCGATGATTACTGCGTCCGCTGTGTTTGGCATGTGCTGTACCTCGTTGATCCCACGAGATGGACGAATTCAGATTATGGGCATGCCCTACCCGCGCGGCTCATCTATAAGCTCCGCCTGCCGCTCGACCCTTGAGCGGTGAGGTTCAGGATCGTAGAACTTTCCACGCACACTGTCAGTCCAGTCAGTCTGCTCAGGAATATCGCTGGTATCGATGTCCTCGTCAGACATGGCGTCGAGATTGCGAATGGCTTCCAACTCGATCTCCGACATTTCGCTTGCATCAGGCTTGTTCTTCATACTGTCTTCTCTCATTACTTGTTGTCTTCCGCGCACTGAGGATTCGCCCCGGAGCGTCATTCAATGGAGCCGTATGAACGACCATCAAGATATGATGCAGCACCTGTCCTATCGTCTTCCAGCGTTCTTCATACTCATAGTCGTCTTCAACAGAGTTGTGAAGGGGGTCTTGGAATACGCGAATTTGCCAACTCGAAGGGAATGTTGTGTTTGCGAAGGTTGCTTAGCGCCTTGTCATCGTCCCAATCCCAGAGCAAAGACAGCACCTCAAGCCAAGTTGTGCATTTCTCTGTTGGTTAAGACTATATCATAATAGGGGCGCATTCGCGCATGCGGCGATGTTATAATCGCACGCAAGCGGGCACACACAAGCGGCGGGCAATCTTAACTTACAACATGGGAGGCTGGACATGCCGAGGGCATCATTGGACTTGCAGAATTCGGACGATTTGAATGCAGTATCGGGGGAATGGCGGTTCGCGGTGGGACTGGTGCCGGGTGAGCCTAACGAAGGACTTGTCGCGCTGAGCGAGGGCAGCCCTGCGCGCCTGCCAGACTACGATGATTCCGGATGGGAAGTATGCGGGGACCTCGCGCAGTGGCACTCGCACGGGTTGTCATTCATCTGGTATCGCATCGAGATTACGATACCAGAAACAATCGGCGGGCGAGATGTACGAGGAACCAATTGCCTGTTCGAGACCTGCATCGACGACTACGGAGAGGTGTGGGTTAATGGCGAGCTGGACATGGCAAAGGGGACGGTGCAGGGGTTCAATATACCGCAGCGCGTGGTGGTGACCGCGGACCCGCAGCCCGGCGACAAGCATACCCTTGCGTTGCTCGCAATCAACGGGCCGATCGCGAGGCCAGGTGGCGCGGTCTTTGTGCGGTATGCAACTCTGGCATTCGAGTGGCGGGATCCAAGTTACTAGGACGGGACTTAGGAGGGTAAGTTGGCAGAGTTCAATATTGCGGGCAAGGCGCAGACAGTGCTGGGGGCTATCGAGCCTGAGCAGTTAGGGATCACGTTGACGCATGAGCACCTGCTTATAGATATGTCGCCGCTGTTTGGGCCGCCGGAGCAAGCCGGGGCGAAGGGGTTCTACTACGAGCCTATGTCGCTTGAGACCGCTGGGCGCATACGCCACTGGGCGGCTCCGAATCTGGACAATGCGCAGCTGACGGATGTGGATACGGCAATAGACGAGGCGAACATCTACAAGCAGTACGGCGGCGGCTCGCTGGTGGATGCGACCAGCATCGGCATCAAGCGGGACGCGATGGGACTGGCGCGCATTTCGCGGGCGACGGGCGTGAATATCATCATGGGGCGTCGTACTATGTGGACGCGGCGCATCCGGCGGCATGGACTGACATGAGCGAGGACGATGTGGTGCGGCAGATAGTGTCGGATGTAACCGTGGGCGTGGATGGGACGACGTTCAAGTCGGCGTAATAGGCGAGGTGGGATGCTCATGGCCGCTGATGCCGAACGAGCGCAAGGCACTGAGGGCGTCTGCGAGGGCGCAGCGGATCACGGGAGCGCCCATACTGATACATCCGGGAAGGGACGAGACGGCCCCATTAGAGATTATCGAGGTGCTGCGCGAGGCCGGAGCTGACCTGGAGCGCACAATTATCGGGCATTTGGACCGCACGGTTTTTCTACACGATACGCTGCGGCAGATTGGGGAGAGCGGCTGTTACCTGGAGTGGGACCTGTTCGGTTCAGAGCAGTCATACTATGGCGCGAATTCCGCGATTGACATGCCGAACGACGCCAAGCGAATGGATGACATAGCCTGGATTGCGGCTCAGGGCTATGAGCGCAAGATACTGGTGGCGCACGACATCTGCACGAAGAGCCGACTTGAGCGGTACGGCGGGCATGGATACGCCTACATACTGGGGAATATCGTGCCACGAATGAGAGCACGGGGGTTCAGCGAGGCGGCGGTCGAGAATATCCTTGTGAACAATCCGGCGACGGCGCTGACATTTGCCGCACCGGAGGAGGGGGGTTAGATGGCGGGGAAGATTGCCTTGGTGGGCGGCGACGAGTTTTTGCCTAGTTGCCGTCAGATGGATAACGAGCTGCTAAAGGCGACGGGGCATGTGCGCCCAAGGGTACTCATCGTGCCGACTGCGGCTGCAATGTCGCGGCCGGCTCTGGCAGCACAGCACGGCGTTCAGCAGTTCGAGGCGCTTGGGGCTGATGCGAGGCCCTTAATGGTAGTAAATTCCACAGAGGCCGACGACGAAGAGCTGGTTTCAGCGGTGGATAGCGCGGACATAGTGTATCTCTCGGGCGGCAACCCGGCTCACCTGTTGGAGGTGCTGCGCGGGTCGCTTCTCCTGGAGAAGATAATGCAGGGATTGGAGCGGGACCTCATTTTGGCCGGCTCGAGCGCGGGAGCGATGGTGATGGGCGAACGGATGCGCTTTCGGCAGTGGGGCGATGGGCTGGGCATCGTGCCAGGTGTGGTCGTGCTGCCGCATCACGAGCGCGCAAGCAGCAGCCAGACCGCGCGTGAAGTAAGTCTTGAGACTGCGGACAGCATAACAGCCTTGGGGATAGACGGGGCTACCGGCTGCTTCAGGGAGGGCGACGGGTGGCGCGTGCTCGGCGTCGGCAATGTAACAGTGTATCACGGGGGCGAGTATCAGAGGTCCGAGGCCGGGGATTACTTCGAGATAGAGGGAAAGTAGCGTATTCACAAGTACAGGCGAGGGAATTGCAATGCGACTGGAAGGTAAAGTTGCGCTGATTACGGGCGCAGGTTCGGGCATCGGCAGGGCGACGGCGAACAGGTTTGCGGCTGAGGGCGCGAGTATCGTGGCATCAGACATAAGCGAAGTGGCGGCGGTTGAGACGGTTGCAGCTATCAGAGAGAGTGGCGGCGAGGCTAGGGCAGTGAGCGGCGATGTCGCGGATTATTCGGACGCCAGAGCGATGGTGCAGGCCGCAATCGACGCTTACGGCAAGCTGGATGTGCTCGTGAACAGCGCGGGGATAAGCACAAGAAACGCGCTGCCGGAAGGGGCGTCGCACGAGGATATATGGGACAAGGTGATGGACGTGAACCTGAAGGGCACCTATCTAGTTTCGTGGCATGCGGTGCCGGAGATGGAGGCGGCGGGCGGCGGGTCTATCATCAACCTAGCGTCGATTATGGCGCTGGTGGGGTATCCGGTTGGAATGGGCGGCGGGTTCAATCCGTACAACGCATCGAAGGGTGGCGTGCTGCAGTTCACGCGCAACCTCGCCATTGATATGGCCCCAAAGCATATCCGCGTGAACTGCATTTGCCCGGGCTATGTGGAGACCAATATGACGCGGGCACTGACGGAGAACGCGGAGTCTTACGAGGCGCTGAAGGGGCGGCATCCGATGGGGCGGCTTGGGCAGCCGGCGGATATAGCGAACGCCGCGCTGTTCCTGGCGTCGGACGAGGCAGCATTCGTGACGGGCGCGCCGCTGATTGTGGATGGGGGATATACGGCACAGTAGGGAGTGGTCGATTCCACTAACCTAGGAGGCTGAATATACCTGCAGCGAGCGCACCTAGCGCAGTCAGAAGTGTAAGAACCAATAGTATAAGCCGCGTGTTACCAGTGAGCGCAACTCCGCCAGACTCGACTCCATGGACTCTACTTTGCCCACAAGATAGCCCATTGTGTATTCTTCGCTCCACTCCGGCTGCATTGCCAGCTCCCAACTCAATACTTCATGTGTCAGAATCACATGTTATCACATAAAACAACACTTTACTGAGAAGCAACCATCTGATTTTGTAGATATTTTTTCTCGGATGCCTATTCACTACTAGGGCAGGCTTACAAATGAATAAACACGGCTTTTCCATGCTTCGAATGCGATTTTGTCGAGGGTCTTCTTGTTGGGTTGGTCGATGTCGAGTCGGCGAGTCAGGGTCTTGTCGCTGAGGTCATGCATGAGACGACAGCGGTCAGTGAAGCCGGCTAGGGTGGAGTTTTCGCCGCCGAGCAGGATGTAGTCCATGTCTTTCTCGTAGGGCGCGAAGACGGTCCGCGCCATCTCGCAGGTCTTGTCGTAGAGTTCGCGAATCAGGCGTTCGCGGCTGCGCTCGAAGCGGCGCTGGGACTGTCCACCGGCGCGATGGCGGTTCTTCATATAGCGCGAATCGGTCTTAGACGCAATCAGGCGGTTTCCGCGCAGTACGCCGATAGCGTAGCGTCCTAGGCGCAGCAGCACGATGCCGAGGACATACTCGGTGTCGAGCATTTTGGTCAATGGCGAAACCACAAAGCCGGAGCGGCGGATATCATCTGGAAGCGGGAAAGACGGGCAGATTGCGACCGCCCTACTCTGTCCTTGAAACAGAACAAGCCCCGTGTCTGATTCTCCAATTTCACGCAGGACGATTGCTATCTCGTCTTCGCCTGCAAGCGCCGGTCGGATGCGCGGAGCTTGCGGATGCGCGCTTTGCCAGAGATGAGGGAGTGAAGTAGAGCGTCCTTTCGCACCAACCATCGTCGGATATTTCATCCAACAGACGCTTGAGGCGCGCCTTGCCGGTGGAATGACGCTCTACAAGTTCAAGCACGGATTAGCGGCTGCCGTTTGCGCCGAAGTAGTCGTAGCGGACCGCAGCGCGACGCATGGAGTCTTCGACGTCCTCTTCAAGCATATAGCCTTCGCCAGCAAGATGCTGCGCGGCACTCTTCGTCTGCGATACATAATCATCTTTGGAGTTGTATCGGTCGCTGATGCAGGACGGGGGTCGCCGGATGCCGCGCCCTTCGCCGGCGTCGCAGGGAATGGGCAGCACCCAGCCCGCAAGTCCACCCGTGATACCGATTACGAGGCCGGGCGCGCCAATGTCCGGGTGACGCAGATTCCAGCCAGTGTATGTCGCCACCGGCACCATGAGATCGGGAAGGCGTATGCCGCCAATCTCGTTGCAGTCGTCGTCCACGTTGGCGACGAGCGCGGGGAACTCTTCGCCCGCTACAGGCGGGAGCGTTGTTGTGCGTCCCTGCTTAGCCTCCGGTCCGTAGTCGAGGCGCATTGCGCGCGTTACTTTTTCGGGGAAGGCGACGCCGGGTATTCGCAGGAACTTGGATGCAAGTGTGTGCGATTCGACCGCCGTGCCGTCCGAGATGCGCGGATGCCTGCTTGCGGGAGCGGGTTTGCCCGTGCGAACCCATTCATCCAAGTTTTTAAGCGAGGCACGCAGCAGCGGGATTGTAGTCGATGATATTGAATGGCAATTGGCCGCGCATGCCGTCTTCGCGCGTTCCGATGGGCGGGAAGTTGCCAGAGCCGTGAGGCGAGCCTGCGAAGTGGTAGCGGCGCACGAAGTCGCTCTCTTCTGGGGCATCGCTCATATCGGCGAAGTTGGTGTGAATGAGGGCCGCATCTCCGCGCCAGTATTCTGCGGAAGTGTTGGTGAACATTATGCGAGGAAGATGCCCGCGCTCGTTGAGGCGATCAAGCAAGGATCCGCTCTCACCGGTTACAGGATCGGACTGCTCAGTGTCCGCGAAGGGGAAGAGCTTAGGGATGATGTAGCAGACATCCTTTGAGGGCTGGCCGAAGCGCAGGTTGAATTCACCTCTCATGCCACCAGCGACATGCGAAATGATGCCGTCCAGCGCCATGTTGCCATCCTCATCGGTGTTCGATCCAGTGTGGATGTACTCGCGGAGGAAGCGTCCGCTTTGGGATGCAGCCGAATGCGTGGGCGCGCTGTATGCCGCCCGCGCAGGGGTTGCCCTGCTCAGCGGATGCGTTCTTCAGGAAAGGAGACGATGTCGCGCATTGCGGTGCGAAGCCCAAGCCGACTATCCTGCTGCCGCGCGTGGTGTACACAAGCTGGTAGATACGACCCGGCTCAAAGCCTTCTTCCATGAAGATGTGGCAGGGGTCAGGCTCGACCGATGCGTCCTCGAAGCGCATGAAGCGCCACTTGTCGCGGGCGATAGGCTCGGATGGACTGTTGGGATGATCCCGCACGGTCAGGGAGGCTTCAGTCCTCGTCTTCATAGATAGCGGGATGAGGAGCGTGCTGTCTGTCGGCGAGCAGGAAGAACTGGGTGAAGTGCGTTGCCTGGAACTGGCACATGATTTTGCCGCTTATCGGATCGCCATCGCATCGACCGCTTCGGGGGTCTGCAAGCCGATGAGGCCGACGCCGCGGGGCACGTCCGCCTGCCAGCCGCCGAACAGCACTGAGTAGCCGTGCCGCATCAGGAAGCCGTTTCCGGGGTCGAGCGGGTCGGACGGCATTGTCGGCTTTCCTGTGTCGTTGAAGCGGCCCATGACGGTCTTTCGACCTCGGTTGACGACGTCATATAGGACGCTGCCGTTTCCATTCTCGATGCGTTCGGGTTTCAGCAGCGTGAAGTCTGAGGAGAACCAGACCTTGCCTTTGGAATCGCGAGGGGCGATATCTAGGTCAACTATGCCGTCATTAGCCGAGTGGATCGGATCAACGGCGTAATGAACGGTGCCGTCAATTTGCTCGTATGCTCCGACATCACCGAAGCTTTTTCCGCCCGCATAAGGGGAGCGTCTGCTGATTTCGAGTTGTACGACTGCCACTTGGGAGCCTCCTTAATTGAACTTTCGGGATTGAGAGGTTGTGAAGGATTATACATCAGCGTGATTTTATCATCGCAAGGGCGATTTGGGAAAAGGCTCGTATTACAGGCATTGCCGGACTTTCAGAAGTTGCGCTGATTTGACAGGGCACTCTAGTTGGGTGTTAAATGACCGAGTATATGGTATCCACACGAGACATTAGCCGCTGTCACAGAAAACGAAGGTTCAACTGCGGGGGAGTTTCACACGTCATTGGTCATCTCTCGGGCCGAGCGGGAGGTACTGACAATATCCCGATTGGATGACCGCGACACGAAGTTCGCTTCACCTCCGACAAGGCAGGGCAGTTTCGCCCTTCTTTATCCTCCCACTTATAGCGAGTCATTGTAATTCACAAACGCCTTTCAATACGAGACTAATTCGGCATCCGTTTCCATTTTCACCCCTGATAAGGGACTTCGAGTTGCTATGAGAGCTTGATACGCTCACTAAACTTTCGATGTCTTGTGCAGAAGGCGAGCCTCGTTCACAATAGAGGGCACAGAAAAGGCCGCTCATGACTCAGAACTACGACACAATCCAGATAGATGTCAGAAACCTCTGGAAGGTTTTTGGGAACAATCCGAGGCTTGTTTTCCAGGATAAGTACGCGTCGGCGAGCCGTGCGGAAATCCAGGAGGAGTTGGGTCAGGTGGTGGCGCTGCGAGATGTGTCATTCAAAGTGCAGAAGGGGCAGACCTTCGTGATTATGGGGCTGTCGGGCAGCGGCAAGTCAACTCTGGTGCGCTGCCTTATTCGCCTAATCGAATCCACGCAGGGGGAAGTGCTGTTCGATGGGGAGAATGTACTGACATTCTCTTCGGATAAGCTCATAGAGTTCCGGCGACAGAAGATAGCGATGGTGTTTCAGCATTATGGGCTTCTGCCGCACCGCCGCGTTCTGGACAATGTGGCTTATGGGCTGGAGATACGGGGCGTGGACAAAGATGAGCGGCATCAGCAGGCACTTGAAGCCATTGAGACGGTCGGATTGAAGGGCTGGGAGTACTACCTGCCGAGCGAGATGAGCGGCGGCATGCAGCAGCGAATCGGGCTGGCGCGGGCACTGGCGGCGAACTCTGAGGTGCTGCTGATGGATGAGCCGTTCAGCGGGCTTGATCCCCTGATACGGCGGGAGATGCAGGACGAGCTGATTTCCCTACAAGCATCTATTCAGAAGACAATTGTATTCATCACGCACGACCTGAACGAGGCGCTGAAGATAGGAGACCGCATTGCGATAATGCGGGACGGGGAGATCGTGCAGGAAGGGTCACCTGAGGAGATAGTAACGCTGCCTGCGGATGATTATGTTACTTCGTTCGTGCAGGATGTGTCGCGGTCGAAGGTCATACAGGCGAGAGCTATCATGCAGGAGCCCGACGCAGTGGTGAACGACTGGCAGGGGCCGCGCGCTGCGCTACATGCGATGCGCAGCGGCGATACCGATGTGCTGTTCGTGCTGGGACGCGACAATGTGCTGAAAGGCGTATTGACTGAAGATCAAGCGGGAAAGCTGGCACGGCAGAAGGTCGAATCGCTGCGGGGGCTGGAACTGGACCAAGTGATGACAGCAGACCCGGATTCCTATATCGAAGACCTGATTCCAATGGCGGCGCAGACTGAGCATCCAATAGCGGTAGTGAACGAGGAGGGGCGATTGCTGGGAGAGGTCCATAGAGGGGCGCTTCTGACGGGGATGTCGGACGAAGCGACGGAGGCGTAGCATGGCACAAGTCGAGAATCTGCGGCCGACATCGTCCGATTCTACACAGCGCGCTTCTTTCAGTAACGTGCCCAGAATCTACCACTGGCTGCTTGGCATAGGCTTTGTGATCATTGTGATGCTGGCATGCCTGCTTATGTGGGGTTCAGGAATTGAGTTCCCGACAACGGTGTCCAGCTCTGAGGTGGCAACAACGGGCGGTAATACAATCCTGATCGAGAGGTCGCTGCGTCAGGTTACGGGCCAGAGGATAGACGATTGGGCGAAATGGCTGACGAAAAACGGAGATTGGCTCTTCGACGGGGTGAAGTCGGGTATTCAGTACGCGCTGCGCTATATCGAGAATGTGCTGAAGTGGATACCGTGGCCTGCAATTCTTGTGGCGCTAGCGCTACTATCGTATGCGGTGGGCCGCTGGAGAATGCTGATTTTTACTTCGATAGCTGTGCTGTTCTTCGGCTTTATGGGGCTGTGGGAGAATACCATAGACACGGTTGCCCTGATGGTAGTGTCGGTGGTAATCGCGGTGGCTGCGGGACTTCCGCTCGGGGTCGTAGCGGCGCGCAGCCAGCTTGCGGACAACATCATGCGCCCAATACTGGACGCGATGCAGACGATGCCCAGCTTCGTGTATCTGCTGCCGGGCATACTGTTTTTCGGTCTTGGGTCGCCGGCGGGCATATTCGCAACGCTGATATATGCCATACCACCCGTGATTCGATTGACGAACTTAGGTATAAGGCAGGTGTCGGAGGAGACTGTCGAGGCAGCGAGGTCATTTGGCGCTTCGCCGTGGCAAGTGCTTACCACCGTGCAAATTCCGATGGCGTTGCCCACAATAATGGCGGGAATCAACCAGACAACTATGATGGCGCTTGCGATGGTAACGATCGCCAGCATGGTTGCGGCGGGCGGCTTGGGCGACAATGTGCTGCGCGCACTGCAGAAGAACCAGGTGGCGAAGGGCTTAATCTCCGGCTTGGCGATTGTATTCCTCGCCATAATAATTGACAGGCTCACTCAGTCAGTGGCGAACAAGCGCCAAGAGGCAATGATGAGCCCAGGATAAACAGGAGGCGATGAACTTTTGACATTACGGTACTGAGCATGGCTCAGATGAACGCCTGCACCAGGGCTAACCCTTTGGCATGCAGGAGCGTTATAAGGACAGAGAAGAAGCCGAAAGCCCGTAGCAACATATTGCGAGGGGCGAAATGAGTAAGGAGGAAATGGTTTGTTTACTAGAAGTAAACTTTTATTGTCGATGATGATAATGGCGATTATTGCAGTAGCGGCGATGGCTTGCTCGCAACCTACGCCGGCACCGGCACCGGGTATTGACGAGGCGCGACTACAGAGCATCGTAGAATCGGCGGTAGCGAAGTCTGCGCCGGCACCGGCGCCGCAGGTTACGGCGGAAGAGATTTCTACCATGGTTGAAAAGTCCATGATGGGCATGTCCGAGTCGCAGGTATCCGCCAGCGAGATTCAGGCCATGGTTGAAAAGGCGGTTGAATCAGCCGCGATGGAAGGCGCAAGTGCCGAAGAGATTTCGGCTATGGTTGAGAGCGCGGTGATGGCTGCAGCGGAAGACAGCATCACAGCCGAAGATGTCCAGTCTGCGATTTCCATGGCGGTCATGGAAGCTCAGGAATCCGCTGTAACAACCGAGGACGTGCAGTCCGCAGTTTCGTCTGCCGTCATGGAAGCATCTATGGAAGCATCTATGGAAGCATCTTCGGACGCACTGACGGCTGAGAAGGTACAGGAGATCGTCGCGATGGCGCTGGAAGACCGCGCAATGATGGAAGAGCCTCCGCGCGAGACGATCATCTTCAGCGACCTGAACTGGTCGAGCGCACAGCTGCAGAACCGAATAGCGCAGTATCTGGTGGAGAAGGGTTACGATTATCCGACAGATGTGGTGTTCGGCGCGACGCTACCGTTGTTCAATGGATTGCGGAACGGCGACACGCATGTGACGATGGAAATCTGGCTGCCCAACCAGGATGAAGCATGGAATGAGGCGCAGGCAGCAGGTGAAGTGTATCCAGTCGGCCTAAGCCTGGGCAAGGACTGGCAGTCGGCATTCGTTATTCCCAAGTATCTGCAAGAGCAGTACCCTGAACTGGACAGCGTGGATGACCTGACGGACCAGCAGTTCAAGGACCTCTTCAAGACGGCAGAGACGGGCGATAAGGCTCGCCTGGTATCCTGTGTCATCGGCTGGGCATGTGAAGTCGTGAACGCCGCGCAGGTTGCGGGCTACGGATTGGATGAGCATGTTCAGATAATCAATCCGGGTGACGGCGCTGCCCTGAACGCGGATGTATATGGCGCTTACGAGCGTCAGGAGCCCTGGCTGGGCTACCAGTGGGGCACCAATGACCCCGCTCTGAAGCTCGACCTGGTTCGCCTCGAAGAGCCAGCATACAGCGACCAGTGCTGGTTCACGACGAAGGCCTGCGCTTACGAAGACGCAACCATCCTCATCGCAGTAGTGCCGGACCTTCCCGCGAGGGCGCCGGACGTGATCGAGATGTTGCAGGCGTGGGACTTCAACATTGACGTCTATAAGGCCGCGGTGAAGTGGGGGGATGAAAACCCTGACGCGGACACGAACGCAACTGCCCTCTGGTGGCTGAGCTCCAACGAGGATATCTGGGGCGCATGGGTTACTTCCGAAGCGGCTGAGAGCATAAGCATTGCGCTGGCAGCAGGGGAAACCGCGGACGGCTGGCCTAGCGAGTAGGGGAAGAATTGCCGCGCGACTAAGCGGTAACGGCTAAGAACAGAGAGAGAGGCGGCTTTCAAAGTTGCCTCTCTCTGTTTGTGCAGCACAGTAGTGACCACTGAGCATTAGGCACGCATTAGAAATGCCACTGTCAGCGTTATTAGTTAGAGTGTTGGAGCCGCGCATGTTAAAATGGAGCGCAGGAGGCTTTGGACACCATGAGCAATAATTTTCGTGTGCGGTTCGCGCCAAGCCCGACGGGTGAGCCACACGTCGGCAACATCCGCACCGCCATATTCGACTGGCTACTTGCGAAGCGTCACGGCGGCGAGTTCATCGTGCGTATCGAAGATACTGACAGGGCGCGCGCGGTTGACGGCGCAGTCGAGGTTATCATCGAGGCGCTGAAGTGGCTTGGCCTGAGACTGGGACGAAGGTCCGGATGTCGGCGGGAAGTACGCACCATACAAGCAATCTGAGCGATTGGCGTTGTATTCTGAGCATGCCGAGCGGCTGGTTGAAGCCGGCTTCGCGTATAAGTGCTACTGCTCTCCCGAAAGGCTGGACGCGGTAAGAAAGTCTCGATCGAAACAGGACAATGCAACAGGGTACGACCGTAGGTGCCGTGATCTCAGCCAAGACGAGCGCGCTTGCCTTGAAGAAGAGTTGAAGTTACAGGGAACGGCCGGTCGTGCGCTTCAGGATGCCACTCGAAGGCACAACGACCGTGGACGACCTTGTGCGCGGCGAAGTTACATTCGAGAACCGCCTAGTGGACGACTTCGTCATGTTGAAGTCGGACGGCTTTCCCACATACCATCTCGCGCACCTCATAGACGACCATGAGATGCAGATTACGCATGTGCTGCGCGGCGAGGAGTGGCTGCCGAGCGTGCCACGACATCTTCAGCTTTACGAGGCGCTGGGATGGAAGCCGCCGCTTTTCGCGCACCTGCCAATCATACTCGCGCCGGACCGCTCCAAGCTCAGCAAGAGGCACGGCGCGACTTCCCTGCTCGACTACCGGGAGATGGGCTACCTGCCCCACACGATGGTCAACTTCCTGACACTGCTGGGCTGGTCGCTGGACGATAAGACAGAGTTGTTCACTCTAGATTCGCTCATCGAGAATTTTTCGATTGGGCGTGTCTCAAAGGCAGGGGCGATATTCAACACTGAGAAGCTGGACTGGATGAACGGACACTATATCCGCGAGATGAGCGCAGACGAACTCGCAGATACCCTGCTGGACTTCTGGCAGGCGTTCCCGCCTTTGGAAATCCCTACCCTGCCATCGCGCGAGCTTGCGCTGAAGATCGTGCCCTGGTTCAGGAGCGCCTGAAGACGCTGCGAGATGCCGCTCCGCTAGTAGCCTTCGTGTTCAAGGATGAGATTGAGTACGAGGCCGAGGAGCTCATTCAGCGCCGAATGGACGCCGACTCAACACGACGCTGTCTTGAGGCTGCACATGATGGGCTAGCTGCGATCGACGCATTCGACGCGGAGCCCATAGAGACATTGCTTCGCGGGATGGTGAAGGAGCTCGATGTCAAGGCGGGTCAGCTCTTCGGTTCGTTGCGCGTGGCGACCACCGGACAGCGAATCGCTCCGCCTCTGTTCGAGTCGCTTGAGGTGCTTGGACGCGAGCGAAGCCTTGAATTGATAGAATCCGCGCGCGACCGACTCTAAAGACAACCGAGACAGAAACGACGATAGGCAGGAGAGTACGATGGCGCTAAAAGAAACGCTGACCAACGACCTCAGAAACGCAATGCGGCAGCGCGACAACGTCAAGCGCGACACCATCCGCCTCCTTCTTTCTGCCATCGGCTACGAAGAGAAGGCACAACGCACGGACGCGCTCGAAGACGATACCGTTATGCAGGTGCTGAGCAAGCAGGCGCAGCAGCGGCGCGAAAGTATCGAGGCATATCAGAAAGGCAACCGCCCGGACCTTGTTGCGAAGGAAGAGGCTGAACTTGTCATCGTAAGCGAGTACCTGCCGCAACCCCTTTCCGCCGACGAGATTCAAGTGATTGTCCAGTCGGCGATTGCGGAAGTGAACGCTACGGGACCACAGGACATGGGCAAGGTGATGGGCAAGATCATGCCTCAGGTGCGTGCGCGCGCAGACGGCAAGCAGGTCAGCACCCTTGTCAGCCAGACACTCAGGGACCTTTAAGCATGAAATTCGGCGTTGTCGTATTTCCCGGTACATGGAGCGATGTTGACTGCTTCGATGTGCTTAACGACGTGTTCCATCAGCCGGTCGAGTATGTCTGGCACAAGGACACCGACCTATCGCCATATGACTGCATCATCCTGCCCGGTGGCTTCTCCTACGGCGACTACCTCCGGCCCGGAGCGATTGCGCGCTTCTCGCCGGCGATGCAGGCGGTGACAGACTTCGCCGCGAATGGTGGTCTTGTTATCGGCATCTGCAATGGCTTCCAGATTCTATGCGAGGCAGGGCTGTTGCCCGGTGTGCTGTTGCCAAACGACCACCTGCAATTTCGCTGCCAATGGACGACCTTGCGCGTGGAGAACGCCAACACAGCATTCACCGGAGCATCGACAGTCGGCCAGACGCTGCGGAGTCCCAATTTCTCATGGCGAAGGGAATTACTTCGCCGAAGCCGCTGTCATAGAGCAACTGGAAGAGCACAATCGCGTGGTTTTCAGGTATAGCAGTCCTGACGGCAGGATAACTCCTGACGCGAACCCCAATGGTTCACTGAACAACATAGCGGGTATTCTCAACGAGCGTGGCAATGTGCTGGGCATGATGCCTCACCCGGAGCGCTGCTGCGATGCACTTCTCGGCGGCGAGGACGGCAAGTTTATCTTCCAGTCGATGATTGACGCGCTTTCCGCACGAATTCTAAGTGGAGTTTCAGCCTAGTGCTCGGCGCTGCGCTTGCCCTGTCAGCCGCGCTAGGTTTCGGCGCAAGCGCAGTGTTTGCCCGCGTGGGGATGCAGTATGTTCGTCCGACGACGGGCACATTCATCTCGCTTTTGGTGGGCGTTTCAATCACACTGACGCTTGCGCTGGTGTTTAATTTCAACGATATTCTTGCACTCGGTGGCATAGCCTTTGCGTGGTTTCTGCTCAGCGGCACGTTGAATTTTCCGCTCGGACGCCTACTGAACTTCACAAGCGTAAGCAAGCTCGGTGTGGCGCGCGCCGCGCCGATAGTCGGCGCCTCTCCTTTGTTCGCAGCGGTCCTTGGCGTGACGGTCGGCGGAGAGACCATGAATCTTTTGATTTTCGCGGGCACCGTTACCATAATCTGCGGCATCGCACTCATCGTGGGGCAAAGATGACGATCGGTGGAATCGCGCGGCGCGAGGCGGTCATCGGCTATGGAGCTGCGATAGGCGCTGCTGCCTGCTATGGAACGCTTGCGGTGCTGGGGCGCAAGATTGCCACCGACATCGCCCCGCCTCTGGTCGCCAACTCGTTCTCCATGATTCTAGGGACTCTGGTGCTTGCAGCCATATTCCAGAGCCATATTCGCACCGACTTCAAGGTGCGCCCTGCAAAGAAGGGCTGGTTGTTCGTCGGGCTCGCGGGATGCGCCTCTACCTGGGGCGTTACCTGCTGGTTCCTCGCGCTGGGCGTGGCGCCTGCCATACTTGTTGCGCCACTTGCAGCCGTTTCACCACTCTTCTCCGTGCTTCTGGCACTGGTCTTCCTGCGGGGCATGGAGCGCGTAACCGTGCGAACTATTCTCGGCACACTGATGACCGTCGCCGGCGTCATTCTGATTACATTCGGCATACTATAATCCAGAGGCAGCATTAAACTATGGCAGTATCAAAGCAAGCGCTGGACGAACTCGCGATCACGGAAGCTGAATACGAGGCGATTGTCGAGAGGCTCGGCAGGGAGCCTAACCACCTGGAACTTGGGCTGTTCGGCTCACTTTGGAGCGAGCACTGCGGCTACAAGCACTCCAAGCCGTTGCTGCGACTGCTGCCCAGCGACAGCCCGCGCCTGCTTGTAACGCCCGGCAGCGAGAACGCGGGCGTGGTGGACATTGGGGACGGACTTGCCATCGTCATGAAGATCGAGTCGCACAACCACCCATCGGCAATCGAGCCGTATGAGGGCGCTGCGACAGGCGTCGGCGGGATAGTGCGCGACATATTCGCCATGGGAGCGAGGCCTATTGCGCTCATGAACTCCCTGCGGTTTGGTTCGCTGGACGATGCGCGCAATCGCTATTTGTTCGGCGGCGTAGTTGCGGGCATATCCGGCTATGGCAACTGTATCGGAATCCCCAATGTGGGCGGCGAGGTGTGCTTCTCAGACTCTTATTCCGGCAACCCTCTGGTCAACGCCATGTGCGTGGGCATAATCAGGGCGGGAGAATTGGTGCGCGCAACAACCGGAGGGCCGGGAAGCCTGCTGATGCTCGTTGGCTCCGACACTGGGCGTGACGGCATCCACGGCGCATCCGGGCTAGCGTCCCGCACTTTCGAGGAGGAGCGCGAACTGCGTCCCACGGTGCAGGTTGGCAACCCTTTTATGGAGAAGTCGCTGATCGAAGCGTGTCTTGAAGTCATCAAGACCGACCACATCATCGGACTGCAGGACCTCGGCGCGGCTGGTCTGACCAGCGCATCTGTGAAGCAGCATCCAACGGCGCGAGCGGCATAGAGATTGATGTCGGGCTTGTGCCGCGCCGCGAAACGGGGATGACACCGTACGAGGTAATGCTGTCAGAATCTCAAGAGCGCATGCTGGTGGTCGTCAAGCCGGGACATGAAGATGCGGTGAAGGCGATATTCGACAAGTGGGACTTGCAGTCAACGGTCATCGGCAAGGCAACTGACGACGGACTGGCGCGAATTATTGACAGTGGAGGCGACGGCGCATTGTTGCAGGGCGCACCTCTCGTCAGCACGCTGACAGACGCGCCGCAGTATCGCTTGCAGGGCGTGAAGGCGAAGTGGCTAACTGAGTTGCAAGAGCGGGACTTGTCTGAATTACCCCTGCCCAAACAGTCGCCAGAAGATGTACTGCTGGGTCTGCTTGCGTCTCCCAACATCGCAAGCAAGGAGTGGGTGTATCGCCAATACGACCATCAGGTTCAGACGAACACTGTGGCAGCGCCAGGCGCCGATGCCGCAGTGTTGCGCGTGAAAGGCACTGCGAAGGGCATCGCGCTGTCGACGGACGGCAATGGCAGGCTCTGCTATCTCGATCCGTTCATCGGGGGCATGATCGCGGTGGCGGAAGCATGCCGCAATGTGTCCTGCACCGGCGCCGAGCCGATAGCACTCACCGACTGCCTGAACTTCGGAAACCCGGAGAGCCGGAAACATATTACCAGCTTGAGCAGTGCATTCTCGGCATGGCAGAGGCATGCCGCGCGCTGAACGTGCCCGTCATAAGCGGCAATGTCAGCCTGTATAACGAGACGCAGGGTGAGAGTATTTACCCTACCCCCGTCATCGGCTGCCTAGGACTGCTCCATGAAGTTCGAGTCAATGTCGGAATCGGGTTTCAGAAGGCGGGCGACATCATAGTTCTGCTGGGCGCGTCTGAGCCGGAGTCGGACGCAGCATCACTAGCAGGTAGTGAATACCTCGAACTCATGCATGGCTTGGTCGCCGGAAATCCTAAGCTCGACATTGAAGGTGAAGCCGCATTGCAACGCGCCTGCCGCCGTTTGGCAACCGAAAGTGTCGTAAGCTCTGCCCACGACTGCTCGGAGGGCGGCTTGGCCGTGACGCTCGCAGAGTCATCCATCGCGGGTGGAATGGGCGTGGAGTGCGGTGATGACACCGCGCTGGGAAGCAAACTAGCTGGGTCCGGCAGCCGGTGGGACGCTGTCCTGTTTGGTGAAGCGCAGTCTCGCATCGTCGTGTCGCTGGACCCCGGACGGATGGAGAGGCTCGAAAGCCTTTGCACTCAGGAAGGCGTCGAGTGGGCTGTGCTAGGCAAAGTCACAGAGTCTCGCTTTGCGATTGGCAGCTTGATTGACTTACGAGTGTCCGAGATAGAAAGCACATGGCGTAGCGCCCTTCAAAAGAGGCTGTAAAGCCGAGAAGGGCCGAGCTCCAACGATGAGGTATCCAGTGAGTGGCGCGCTGAAACAGCGTTACACGCCATCCACAACGACCATATTGATTTCTGCCGAGCCGGCGCGAATATCGTCAAGTGCTGTGTAATCCGGTGAACTTAGCCACACTTTCACCTGCTCAACGCTGTCGAACTGCAAAATCGCCAGTCGCGGAGGCGCCCAGTCTCCCAGCACGACTTCAAGCGCACCGCCGCGCACCACGAACTTGCCCCCGTGCCCTTCGACCGTGGCTGTTACCTTTTCGAGAAACTCGCCGTAGAGTTCTGCATTCGTTATCTCGACATCGGTTATTACATAAGCTGCCATGCTTCGAAACTCCTTGCATGTGTGCTCGGGCTCGGTCTGTCGTTGACGCTATCAAGTGAGAAGCATTATGTAAAAAAGGGGGCGAGTTTTCTGGCAGTTGAGGGGGGCAAATTGACACGGTTTCGGCGTAGTGCTAAATTAGAAATGCTGGCAGTTGCGGTTTGCTTCTGCTAACCCTACTATGAAATGGGAGTGTCTATATTGCCTGCTTACGACTACAAGTGCAACAGTTGCAGTCATCGCTTCGAGGAGCGCCAGAGCTTCTACGCCGATCCAGTGGCGACATGCCCGGAATGCGAAAGCGAAGCCAGCCGACAGTTCGTAGCCGTGCCCATCGTATTCAAGGGCAGCGGCTTTTATGTGAACGACTACGGCAAGAGCAGCAGCTACAAGAGCACCAAGTCGGACACCAACGGCGCATCTGCCGACTCCGGTAAGAGTGAGGAGTCCTCATCTAAACCGGCGGAGAAGGCGAAGAGCAGCACATCCGGCTCGGACGAGTAGCACTTGCGCGCTCTCGTCCAGCGTGTATCGCAGGCGTCGGTCTCCATTGACGGCGAGATTACCGGCAGCATTGACGCTGGATTAGTGATACTCGTTGGCATCCACGAAGACGACGATGAGGAAGACGTCACTTACATCGTCAGCAAAACCCTCAATCTTCGAATATTCAGCAATAACACTGGCGGTGACGAAGCCGGCAGATTTGACCGCTCCGCGCTCGACATCCACGCCAACCTCCTGGTCATAAGCCAGTTCACACTCTACGGTGATACTCGCCGCGGACGGCGCCCTAGTTTCAGCCATGCGATGCCGCCGGAACCCGCCGCTGCGCTCTTCGACTGTACTCTGCGCCTATTCGAACAGACAGGGCTCAATGTGCAGACTGGGCAATTTCAGGCTCATATGCTCGTTTCAATCCACAACGATGGGCCCGGTTTCCATCATGATAGACTCTGCTGACAGGCACCGACCGAGACGGGGTTGAGGTAAAAGCATGAAGCAGTTCAAAGTGATTATCGAGAAGCACCCGGAAGGATATGTAGCCTATCCTTTGGGTCTAAAAGGAGTCGTGGTTGGACAAGGCGACACCTACGACGAGGCGCTGACTGATGTGAAATCCGCAATCAAGTTTCACATGGAAACCTTCGGAGATGATGAACTGGCGGAAGATTCACCGATACTTGAAGCCTTTGTAGCCGAAGCAGAAGTTAATGTTTGATGCCTGTCCGATTCCCAGTCGATGCGCCAAGACGCAGGGTAGTTCGAACACTCCAAAGAATTGGCTTTCGCATAGTACGGGAACGGCAGCACATAGTAATGGTTAGAGACAATCCAGACGGCACTAGGAACGCGCTGACAATACCAAATCATCCTAGAATAAAAGGCTCTACTCTGAGAACCATATGCACTCAGTCAGGCATCAGCAGGGCAGAATTCCTAGCAGCGTATACCATCTCGGGGTGACAAGCGACTTAGCGCGGCGACCAGAAGCCCATTATCCCCTCCCCTAAGACATGCGCCTCTGCCACCGGCTCCACATCTACAACAACGATGTGAAAAGCGGAATGCCCGGGATGGCTACTTATGGATGCCGTTACAGAATCCGTGAGCAGGTCGCCAGAGAAGACGATGCTAGAACTGTCCGGTGACCAAACCGAATGCGAGTAGGCATACTGGTCGAAGAACTGGAACATCGTGAGCTGCTCTGCCGAGGGCGCAAAGTCAACAAGCCGCATGCGCTCATCGCTCTCTACATCGTACAGCGCCCAACTCAGCGCTCCCTGCCTTTCTGATAAGGTGACGAACGCAATTTTTCGTGCCGTCCGGCGACCAGAAGAAGGCAAGTACGGGCAGAGGAAGTTCGACGGTCTCTTGCGACGAGCCCTACCGACACGATTGCAATGCCGCGATAAATCGGCAACGCGGTATTTCTGTACATCAGATACTGCGCCGCTTCCGCCACGGCCAGATGCTCGCCCGTTGACGACCACAGGAACGCCGCCTCCCCTTCCACGCTTCGAATCGGCGTTATGGACTGCACTCTATTACCGTCGAGTCGCGCGCTGGATACGCTTGCTCGAAGCGCCGCGGGCTGAGACCTCAGCGTGATTGAGTCATCCACAGGATGCAACGCGGGGACACGATAGCCTATTGCCCTAATGTCCAGCGGTTGCACCGTGGGTTCATCGCCTCTCGCGATAAGGAAGTGATCCATTCCTCTGTGCACAGCGAGCTTGGAAGAATCGTGAGACCACGACATCCAAAGCGGTCCGTCATCCAGAAGATGCCGCGCATCAGGGTCGTCGCGAAGATCATCCATGAAGAGACTCAATCCGGCGCTAGTGGTGGCTATGAACGCAAGACGCTCGCTATCAGGCGACCAGAGAGGATAGTGAACTACACCTTGCGCCAGTAAGCCAACTTGCCCCGGCTCGCTTGCATACACTACACGCTTTCCGCCTCCGGCGTTATCCGAAGCGTACAGATTTATCTGCAATTCGCCCTCGTCGTCCACCACGCCGGAATACACAAGGGAATTTGCGTCAGGCGACCATGTGGGCCAAGTGAAGAAGCCTTCGATATCGGGACTTATCTGCCTGACACCCAAGCCGTCTGGCTGCATCGTCATCACTTCGCCGTCCATATTAACGAAGGCGATCAAGTTGACGCCTGGGTCTGACGTCGGGCGCATAGCGGCGATGACGGCGGCGCTCACAAGAAATACTACGAGCGCGAGGATCCCGACGATAAGCCTCTTCAACTTAGAGCGCTCACGATGTGAAGTCGAGGCTGATGTCCAAGCCTTTGGCGGAATGGGTTAACGCGCCAACGGAAATGAGGTCCACGCCGGAAGCCGCCGCCGCTCGCACAGTTCGCAATGTGATATTGCCCGATGCCTCGGTAACTGCCTTGCCGCTAGCCATCCGCACGGCGACCGCCATTTCCTCCGGCTCCATGTTATCCAGCAGCAGGATCTTCGCGCCCGCCTCCAGCGCCTCTTCAACCTGCGCCAGATCTTCCACTTCCACTTCGACATTTATCGTGTGCGACTTTTCACGGTTGGCTTTGCGAACGACATCGCCAAGGGACATTCCAAATGCGTTCAGAGCTTCAATATGATTGTCCTTGATTAGGATGCCATCACCGAGATTTTGCCTGTGGTTGTAACCGCCGCCTACCCTGACGGCGTACTTCTCGAGCGCCCGCAGTCCGGGAGTCGTTTTGCGCGTATCCACAATTCGTACGTCGTATCCATCGACTTCTTGCACGTATTCCGCGGTCACGGTAGCTGTTCCCGACAGCATGCGAATGAAGTTGAGCGCGGTGCGTTCGGATTTGAGCAGCGGGTTCATCCGCCCGCTCACTGTGGCAATCAGGTCGTCCGGCCGGAGGCGCTCCCCATCCTGAATGTATGACTTCGCAGTTAGCGTGTTGTCAAATCGCTGGAACACGGCGAGTGCAACATCAAGTCCTGCCAGTATGCCCTCCTGCTTTGCAACGAACGAAGCCTTCCCTTGCATGTCGGGCGGAATCAGGATGTCGGTTGTGGGGTCGCCTATGGAAAGGTCCTCCGAAAGCGCGCGATCTATCAGCGTCTCGGTGTCCGGTGTCATCTGAAACAATGGGTTACTACCTCACTTAAAATCAAACCCATCTTGGCTCACATAAGCAAATATCCAAGATGGGTTCATATATCAAGTCGTTGTTGGATTGGCTAAATGGAATTGGCTAAACGACCGCAAGCATCCTATCGAGGGAAATGCGCGCCTGCTCAGCGGTGTCTTCGTCAACGGTTATCTGGTTCACGACTACGCCCTCGTTCAACCCGTCAAGCACCCAGCTCATGTAGGCAGGGTGAATGCGATACATGGTGGAGCAGGGACATACAACCGAGTCCAGGCAGAATATCTTCTTGTCCGGATTCTCGGCAGCGAGGCGGTTAACCATGCTAATCTCGGTTCCAACGGCAACGACGCTGCCGGGAGCGGAATCCGCGACCACACGCCTAATATACTCGGTCGAGCCGTTAGAGTCTGCCGCCTGCACAACTTCCATTGTGCATTCGGGATGCACGACCACATGCACATCGGGGTGCGCCGTTCTTGCCTGTTCGATCTGCTGTACCGTGAAGCGGGTGTGCACGGAGCAGTGCCCTTGCCAGAGGATTAGCCTGGCATTTCGCAACTCCTCGACGGTGTTGCCACCGAGAGGCTTGAACGGGTTCCAGACGACCATTTCGTCCAAGCCGATGCCCATCTTCAAGCCGGTGTTCCTGCCGAGATGCTGGTCTGGGAGGAACAGGATGCGCCGACCTCGCTCAAGCGCCCAATCGAAAGTCGCGGGCGCGTTGGACGAAGTGCAGACGATGCCGCCGTTGCGCCCACAGTGCGCTTTGATGGCGGCGGTTGAGTTCATGTACGTGATGGGGATGATGTCGCCATCGTCGCCCAGTTCGTCCTGCAAGTCGTCCCAACAGTCCAGCACATCGTCTATGCGCGCCATGTCCGCCATGGAACAGCCTGCAGTCAAGTTGGGCAGTATGACCCTCTGGTAAGGGGCGCTGAGGATGTCCGCGGTCTCTGCCATGAAGTGAACGCCGCAGAAGATAATGTTCTCGACGCTTTTCTGAGATGCTGCGTACTGCGACAGGTTGAACGAATCGCCCCTGTAATCGGCGTACTTGATAACCTCGTCGCGCTGGTAGTGATGACCTAGGATTACCGTGCTGTCACCAAGCTTCGCTCTCGCTTCGGCAATGCGTTCATCAAGCTCCTCAGGAGACATGCGCATGTAGCTGACCGGAAGCTTCTGCCAGCGCACACCGGCGCTGAACTCCTCCTCCAGAGTCTTCGCCCGCAGTTCCTCATCAGTCTGACAGAATGCCGACTGCTCAATCTCCGTGATGGGTATAGTTGGTATTCGCTGCTCGACAACCATAACGATAATCCCTCCAGACGCGCCAGACGGTTGTATGCACTAGCGCGTTATCGTCCCCTGCAGTGACCAGGGAGCTGTCTTCTCAATCGTTACATTGACCATTTTTCCGGCCAGGTCAGCTTCCGATACTTCGTCGTTGATGAAAACTAGCTTGTCGTTGCGATTGCGCCCGAACCATTTGCCGCGCTTGCGTCCTTCCACGAGCACATCGAACTTTCGTCCCAGCAAAGGCGCGTTTATTTCGGTCGCTATCCCTTCTTGTAGGATTTCGATTGCTTTCAGACGCAATTTCTTTTCGTCTTGCGGAACATCGTCAACCAGCATGCGTTCAGCAATCGTGCCGGGCCTGTTCGAGTATGCTGCCGCATGCACCTTGTCGAACTTGATGTCTTCGATGAGCGAGAGTGTTTGCTCGAACTGCGCGTCCGACTCGCCACAGAAGCCGACAATGACATCCGTGCTCAGTGACACATTCGGAATGCGCTCCCGAATCTTGTCTATGAGACGGCGATATTCGTCGTTGGTGTAGCCTCGCCGCATATCGGTAAGCACGCGGTCGTCCCCAGCTTGAAACGGCAGGTTGATGTGCTCGCACACCTTGTCGAGTTCCGCTACCGAGTCGATGATGTGGTCGCTCATGTCGTTGGGATGTGAGGTGAGGAAGCGCACACGCTCAAGCCCGAGAAACATCGTTGACAGCCGTGAGCAAGTCTCCCAGGTCATGTTCATCAGGCAGGTCATGACCGTAGGAGTCAACATTCTGACCCAGCAGGGTGACTTCCTTTACGCCGCGCTCGACCAGCATTTCGGCTTCGCGCACAATCTCCGCAACCGGGCGGCTGACTTCCCTGCCACGCCTATACGGGATTATGCAGAATGTGCAGAACTTGTCGCAGCCGTGAATTATGGGGATGTATGTCGCAACATCCGGGCGTGCTACGAGCGGACCGATACAGCCTTCAGTGTCGATATCCATGCGTTCGCCGAGCAGGTCTATCAGAGGCTGATACTGTTGCGGCTGCATGAAGACGTCAACGTAGGGGAAGCGTTTTTCGAGATCGTCCGTCTTGGGACCGACCATGCATCCCATCAGCGCCACAACCTTGTCCTGGTTGCGCTGCTTGAGCGGCTTCAGGCTGGTCATCATACCAACGACGCGATCTTCGGCGCTCTGGCGCACGACACAGCTGTTCAGCACGATGACATCCGCCTCTTTCGGCGATGGACGCGGGGCGAGTCCCATCTGCCCCAGCGCGCTCTCGAGGCGTTCAGAATCTGCCTTATTCATTTGGCAGCCGACAGTCCAGATGTAGTAACCGTCCATTTGTGAAAGTTTTCTCAATCGCAGGGTAAAAAAATAAATAAATGGCGGAGGGAATGGGATTCGAACCCATGAGGGCTTATTCAACCCTAACCACTTAGCAGGCGGCCGCACTAGACCTCTATGCGATCCCTCCGCGCTGATTTGATGAACTAATATAACAGACGGCGTGCATTATTGGCAACCATGATGATTGTGATTTTCATAACAATCATCGGCGATAGAGTGCAAATCAGTAATGTTTTCCAAATAGATGACAGTTGTTGTGCATTACACGCATATTCGTTGCAGGACTTCGCAATTCTGGCGGTAAGATATGTGAAGAATCAGTACTACTTCCAAGTGAAATGAGGATTCCACAACTACGATCCGCCAGCGGCGACTGCTGTTTCCTGCTTGGCGCACTCATCCTCCTGGCTGCCGACCCACACCTCGCCGCCTTCGAAGAATTCTTTCTTCCAGATAGGCACAATCTGCTTGATACGGTCTATGGCGTATGCGCTCGCCTCGAACGCCTCCTTGCGATGCGGGGAGGCTATGGCGACAACTAGGCTGAGGTCTCCAATTTCCAACCTGCCGAGCCGGTGTGCAATCGCGACATCGGAGATGCCCCATCGCTCACGAATCTCCTGAGCTATGCGAGCAAGCTGGTTGTCCGCCATTGGTCTGTATGCCTCATATTCGAGGTACAGAACCTTGCGCTCCGCGGTAGAGTCCCGCGTCGAGCCAAGAAAAGTGACGACTGCGCCGTTGCTGTCTTGCTTCACGCTGTCGGTTATTGCTTCGGGGCACAACTCATCGTTAGTAATCGTAATCATATCTTCACCGGCCGGGAGCTTACAGGAGGAAATGGTTCATTTGCAATGAACTTAGAACACGCTCAGCCACCGCTCACGGGCGGGATGAACGCCACTTCGTCATTTTCGCTGAGGGGGTAGTCGTGCTCCTGGTACTCTTCGTTCACAGCAATCATCAGGCGCGAAGAATCGCTGGAAATGGCAGGGTGGAGGCGGAGCAACTCGCGCGCAGCATCCGACACGGTTGCGTCATCAGTCAGGCTTATCTCCAAGTCAGACATACCTGCCTTCTCTTTGTAGCTGGCAAACAGCTTGACTCTGACTATCAGGCTGCCACCTCCTGCGTGTCTGGATTACTCTAATTATAACACGCCCTCGTTTGGGCAATTCTAATATGCAAGGGCACCGCCGTTGACAGTGGAAAGTCTGTCCGGTGATGAATGAAGCGTCGTCGGATGCGAGGAAAGCGCAGGTTGTCGCAATCTCTTCCGGAAGTCCCAGCCTACCTACAGGGATGCCCACGGCGCGGGCGCCTTCCGGCGCTGCGAACGAGTTGGTCTGCCCAGGAGGAGGGGAAGTGTCGAAGGCACCCGGCACGATGTGGTTGACGAGAATGTTGTACTCCGCAAGCTCGGCGGCGAGCGCGCGGGTGAGTCCAAGCGCGCCCATTTTGGAGGCGCAAACATGGCCCAGTGCGCCCTGCCTTTGAAGGCATTGAGACCCGAGACATTCACGATGCGCCCCCAACCCCGTTCAATCATGCCCGGTATTACCGCTTGGGAGGCGAAGAATGGTCCGTCGAGATTCACGGCGAGCACGCTGCGCCATTGCTCAACCGTCATATCTGTTATGGAGTCGACAGCGCGCAGTCCGGCATTGTTGATAAGGATGTCCACGCGCCCGAAAGCGGACAGCGCATCATCCACCATCGCATCCACCTGCTCTTTAACGCCAACATCGGCGATAATCGCAATTGCCTTGCCGCCGAACGATTCCACCTCACCTACCACAGATTCAGCCTCGTTGCGATTGCTTCGCGCATTGACCACCACGCTTGCGCCGCGCCGCGCCAATTCGAGTGCGGTTGCCCTGCCGATATTTCTGCCAGAGCCGGTTACAATTGCTACTTTGCCTTCTAGGGTCATTGCGCTAACTCCTGTATTGTCTTCTTATCTGACTTAACGTGGCGGTGGCGTTACATCGGCAGCATTGTATCAGACATTCAGCGCTGCCAAAGATGAAGTTGCTGAACGACGCCCTGCACCTACTGAGTTGCACATATATTACATATATATAGTTGGGGGAGGGTCGCCGTGATACAATACGCGCCATGAAATTAGCCATCCTGCCCCTTCTGCTGCTGCCGCTTTTGATAGCGGCATGTCTTGAGCTTACGCCCAACATCTCCACAGATTTTTCCGAGATAGAGGCGCGCGCGGTCTTCGAATCAGAGGTGCGGGACATGTGCGACCACAGGAAATCCCGCATTCCGCAATACTGCGCAGCATTGAAGAGGCAGGGCAGTCCCGACAATCGACCATTGGATATTTACTGTCGAAGAGATGGAAGCGCAGGTATTCCCTTCGGGGCTGATAACAGGCGATTACCATCGCCATGTACAGGAAAGTCTCTGCCGTTAAACGCACCGCCAAGTATTGCGCTATCGGTCAGAATATCTCGCCGGTTATTGGGTCCATCACAAGCACAATCCGGTTCACCTGTAGCCCAAGGGAATCGCGCACACCTACCAGAGATTCAAGAGCTTGCTTGCGTGTGCCCCAGCCAACTTCGCGAATTATTGCAGTCATCTCCTCGCCAAGCCTCGCGACCTGGGGTGTGCGCTCCTTGAACACCGCGTCCAATGCTGCCCATTCGTTGGCGGTAAGCGTGAAGTACAGCTCGCAGTAGCGAATTGCCCATGTGGTGAACCATGGTGTGCCATACTCTGGGGCTGGGCTGTTGGCGACTCCGTTCAGTGCGCCTTGCAGCATGCGCTGGCGTATGAAGTCGTTCTCGAAGCCCATCTCGCCGCGCAACAGTTCTTCAAGCGGTGGATGCAGCACCATCTCTTCAAGGTCTCCGCCGATTCGTTCCTCCACTGAACCGGGCGGATAGTGCCGCCCTCTCACCGTCTTCGGATAGCCGCGCTGTCGCTGAACGATATGAAACAGCTCGTGCGCCACGTGATACGCGAGGTCGTCATCGGGCAGGCCCGCCCACTCCGGATCGTTCGGCGCGCTGAGGTCGTATCCCTGATCACCGAAGACAACGCTGTGCCCCGTCTCGATCTGCTCGACTGCGACCGGGATCTCAGTGTGGAAACGCTCCCAGAACTGATCGAAAGGCGGCGGAAGTTGTCGTTCCAGAACTTTCATATCGTATCCACTGCCCCGCCTAATCTGCGGGCTGCGCTGAGGGCGCGACAACGGATTCTTCCACCTTTGGACGCTTGGCGGTGAGCATCAGGAATGCGCCAAGCACATTGAGAAATCCAAGAAGGCGAATGGTATGAAGTATGTACCTGTCGTATCGAACATGTACCCCGCGAAAAGCGGAGCGAATATCATTGCGATGTTGTTCGGCATCTGTGACAGACCCATAATCGTAGCAAACGCTTTGCGTCCGAAGTAGTCCCCTCGAATGGAAGTCAGGAGCGGTATGCGCCCGCCGAAACCGATGCCGTAGAGCAGCGCGAATATCAGCGCCATGTAAATCTGGTCCGACACGGCGATTATCATGATTGCCACGCCTTGCAGCAGAATGAAGAAGAATATCAGCGGCGGCTTTGGCATGCGGTCAGCAAGCCAGCCTGCGATGAACTGCGTCGGAAGCGCAAGAATGGTATATATGAGCACGATGGTGCCTGCGCCGCTCAGGGACATGCCCATGTCAGTGAGTTTTGGCGCGAGGTGCAGCGCCAGCGTAACAATGGACACGCTCGAAGACATGTGGACGACGGTCAGAATCCAGAAGGCTCGCGTCTTCAACGCCTGCATCGCCGTGAATTCCTGCTCATCGTCGCATCAAGCCGCGCGCTGTTCAGCCCTTCGTTCGGATGCCTGCCTCGCGCCCGGTCTGTCTCCATCAGGACTCAGGCCAATGTCTTCGGGCCTATCACGCAGCAGGGTGAATACCGGCAGAATTAATCCCGCAAGGAAGATGGATATGCCAAATGTAGTCCAGCGGAATCCGTACAGCTCAATGCCGAGCGCCAAAACGGGCACCAGCAGTCCGCCCGAGGTGTATGCCCGACATGGAGGTCGCTATCGCCAGTGAACGCTGCCGCACAAACCAGTTGTTCATAAGCGACATCAGGGCGAGCCAGCCGCCGACGCCAGACCCAAGGCTGATAGTGATGAATGAGATGTAAAACTGCCATACGCCGCTCTGTATTCTGAACAGGCCAAGGTCCCAAAAGGCGTTGTTGCCGACCTGTGAGAACATGAGGAAGCCGAACGCCATAAGCAGGTAGCCGAACAGGATCATGCGGCGGTTGCCCACCTTATCTATGAGCCAACCCTCGACGGGACCGATGACCGCACCCTGCGCCCGGGAAAGAGAGAAGGCGCCGGAGAGCACAGTGCGGCTCCAGCCGAATTCAGTTTGCAAGGCTACGAGGAAAGTTCCAAGCCCCTGGAAAGACGGACACTGCCATTAGTGTCAGCAGCACTACGGCGATGCCAACCAGCCACCAGCCATAGAAGACGCCGCGCACCATGCCAACAACATGGGATGGGGAACGCATGGTATCCATGGGAATTCGCATGGCGCAAGTGTACCCAGTTTGCGCGGTTATGCACAAGCGGTTAGTGGCGCATTACTAATATGGGGAGGACTGAGAGGAACAGCGTCAGTGCAAGAGCATGCCGCGCTCTGCTCCGCGTCTGATGCGCCCGTACTCTGAGCTTAGCTCAGCGCCGAGGATGAGGATTAGACCGCTCAGGTACGCCCATAGGAGCAAAACAACAACCGATGCAAGAGTACCGTACACGCTGCCAAAGTTTGTGAAGTTGTCCAGATACAGAATGAACAGGTTCTTCGTAGTCTCAAACAGCGCCGCTGCCACGATCGCGCCAATCCAGATGTACCGCCAGTATGTCTTGGTGTTGGGCACAAACTTGTAGAGCATCAGAAAGACTGCCAGCACAAGCACGAACGAACTTGCGTAGAGGATAACCAAGGCCGCTCGTCTTAACCAGCGTCTCTGCAAACGGAAAATCCAGATAAGCGAACCGTTCATACACACGCAGGAAAGTGGAGATGCTGGTGGAGAACAGGAACATCAAGCCCGTCAGCAGCGCCATTACCAACTGACGCGCCTTACTCAGATACAATGGTCTGTCCGTATGCACATCCCAGGCACGGTTGATAGAGCGGGTGATACCGCCGAAGACGGCGCTTCCTGTCCAGAATAGGCCTAAAAGGGCGAAAACGCCAATTGTTCCACGCGCATCTAGCACCACTTCGATGTTGGCAGCAATCAAACCTTCGGATCCCGGCAGGAAACTTGCAACCCAGTCGGTGATTGTCTGCTGGTTAGGCGCGTCATCAAGAAAGAAGGAAGTTATCGAGATCAGGCCAAGCGTGAGCGGGAAGAGCGAAACGAGCGCATAGTAGGACATCGCAGCCGCCATGTGAGTTGCATCATCGTCAGACATCTCTTGAAGCGTCCGCGCAATGAGCCTGAGCACAAACATGCGCCGCAACTTCTGCACAATGGTGCGCGTGCGGTAGCGGACAATCGTTTTCGGTCGCCTGAACATAGAATGGCTTCGTGTCATGTGCAGTCATAGGCTTGATGCATCATTATAGCAAACGTCATCATCAAGGACCGACATCGCCAGCCAGATGCCCAGCAACTCATTGACAGGCATTCAGGTGGCGCATAGCATCTCAATGTCTTTGACGCGGCAAATGCGACTACACGAGGAGGAAGATCGACTTGTCCCATATCAGCCTTCAATGCTCAGAATGCGCCGTATATCACCACGCTGACATGACAACACTGCACTGCGTTCAGTGTGGCAGCGTCCTCGATGTAGCCTACAGTTCGCCGGAGCATCAAAATGACACTTCCGATTTACCGACTCCATTGCACCACCTCGGGCGATGCGATTGCGCTTGGCGAGGGCAACACGCCCTCGGTGAATTTGGACAGTATCGGAAAGCGTCTCGGAGTTGATCGTCTTTACGCAAGCTGGAGATGATGAACCCAACAGGCTCGTTCAAGGACAGGGGCACAGCGGTTATGATGAGTGTCGCCAAAGAATTCGGCGTCTCCGAGGTGGTCGAGGATTCTTCGGGAATGCGGGGCATCGGTAGCCGCCTATGCAGCGCGCGCGGGGATTCAGGCGCATATCTTTGCACCCTCAAGCGCACCTGCTGCCAAGGTCAGCCAAATTGAAGTTTATGGAGCGAGGACACACCTGATAGACGGAGATCGGCAGGCAGTAACGGACGCCGCGATTGACTTCGCCGAGCGTAACGACATGGTTTACGCCTCGCACAATCTCAGCCCATACTTCACCGAGGGTACTAAGACTTTCGCTTACGAGGTTGCGGACCAGTTTGATGAGGACCTGCCGCGGCACATAGTCATACCTGTCGGCAACGGCTCGCTGCTTATCGGCGCGCACAGGGGATTCGTCGAACTCAGGAATTGCGGGCGTATATCTGCCATTCCAAAGCTACATGCGGTTCAAGCTAGCGCCGTAATGCCTCTCGCGGCGGCATTCATTGACGAGAGCCAGCCCGCACCGACCGCAAGCACCACGGTCGCCGGCGGCATAGCAGTTGCCAACCCGCCGCGTCTGCGCCAATCACTGCGCGCCTTGCGAGAAACGGGCGGTTCGGCAGTGGCTGTAGAGGAGTCCGACATCGTGCGCTGGCAGCGAGCTATCGCGGAGCAGGAGGGTATATTCGTCGAGCCGACGTCAGCCGCGGCGTTCGCAGGAGTGGAGGCACTCATAGGCAGCGGCACGATTCCGCCCGCAGAGTCGATTCTGGTTGCTGCAACGGGCTTTGGCTTGAAGGACGCTATTCCCCCGAGATGAGGCTAGCGGTAAGCCTCGATCGCCGCCTCGAAGCCGGGTAGCGCGCCTTCCAAAGTGTGGTCGTCCAAGCAGTAAGATATGCGGAAATAGCCAGGCAGTCCGAAGCCTCTCCCTGGCACGACAAGCACCTTGTGTTCCTGAAGCGCGGCGACGAATTCCACATCGTCGGGCGTGGGAGACGCCGGGAACATGTAGAAAGCACCTTGAGGCTTGACCATGTTGTAACCCATCTGCGTAAGACTGTCGTACAGGAAATCGCGCTTTCTCTGGTACTCGTCAATGTCCACGCTCACTGATTGCAACGCCCTGACTATGTGCTGCATCAGTGCGGGTGCGTTCACGAAGCCGAGCGTCCGATTGCAAAACACCAGCCCGTCCGCCAGTTCGCTCTTGTCTTCGTAGTCGGGATGCGCGGCAATATAACCGATGCGCTCGCCGGGCAGCGCGAGATCCTTGGAGTGTGATGTGGCTACGATGCTTCGCTGATGGTGATGGAATATGTGCGGATATTCCAAACCATCGTACAGCAACTTTCGATACGGCTCGTCGCTCACCAGAAAAATCTCGCGTCCGTGCTCCGCCTCCGCCTCTCTGATGAGAGAGCATATCTCGTCGAGCACCTCCGCGCTGTACAGCACATCCCGTGGGGTTATTCGGCGAGTTGATTAGTCACAGCCCTTGTTCGCTCATTGAGGGAATTTGCGGAGCGCCTGCATGTCCGGCAGAAAGTTCTCGTCCGGCGGCACAACGCGGCACGAGCCGCCGTGGTTGTCAGCATAGAAGTGATACTCGACGAAGAATGGCGAGAAGATGACAACCTCATCGCCCGGGTCGAGAAGCGTCTTTAGAACGACGTTCAGCGCGCCACCCGCACCGCATGTCATCACGATCTCATCTGCGGTGAAGTCGAGCCCCGTCTCTGTTGAGAGCTGTTCCGCCACTGCCGCGCGCGTCTCGGCATACCCTGCGTTCGGCATGTAGCGATGAATGCCGGGCGCAGGATCGTTGGCAATGCGCCGCAGCTCATCGAAGAACTCCTGTGGAGGCTGAATGACCGGATTGCCAAGCGACAGGTCGAAGACATTTTCGTCACCGAACTGCCGCTTCAGTTCGATACCCTCCTCGAACATTCTTCGTATCCAGGAGCCTTGCTCCATAAAGTTGCGTATTTTCTGTGATACAGCCATAGCCCAACTTTCGATGTGAGATGAAGCGACCTAGCCATGTAGTGACATGAGGCGACTTCGCCTTTAGTAATTTGAGGCGACCTCGCCATGTTCAAAATGAGGCGACCTCGCCTCAATAGGAATGGATTTTGCGACATTCACAGGGCGGTGTCAAATCTCCGAGTACGGGGTCCTACGTGCGGCGCGATGCCTGAACCCCGTGCGGGGAGTTGCCGTCTAATATCCAAGCCCATATCGAAGCCGACCGCCGGATGTCTTAGTTGAGGCGTCCCCTTAGTCTAGGGTCGAGGTGGTCACGCATGCCGTCGCCGAAGATGTTGAAGGCGAGAATCGTCAGTGTGATGGTTATGCCGGGGTAGAAGACAAGCCACCAAGGGGGTTTGAAGGCGTCGCCCAGCACACCTCCCAGCATGTTGCCAAGGCTTGGATTGGGTGGCGGTATGCCAAGGCCTAGGAAGCTTAGCGCAGCCTCGGCGAAAATCGCGCCGCCAAGGCTGACGCTGGCAAGCACCATCAAGGGAGCGATGCACTGCGGGGTTATGTGAACGAACATGATGCGCAGGGGCGATGCTCCCAAGGCGCGCCCTGCCTCTACATACTCCATCTCGCGTATGGACAGAGTTACGGACCGGATCACGCGAGTCGTGCCTGCAACGCCGGTGATGGCGATTGCGGCAATGACCGTGTAGAGCCCTGATCCCACTCCTACCAGGAGGAGCATCGCAAGTATGATGCCGGGGAACGACATGAGTATGTCGAGGAATCGTTGGCTTATCAGGTCGAATTTGCCGCCAGTATAGCCCGTCAGAATACCCCATGAGAAGCCAATCAACTTGCTAATGCTTACTGCCAAGACAGCGACATATAGCGATGTGCGCGAGCCTACGATGACGCGGCTAAGCACATCCCTTCCGAGGTGATCGCTGCCCAGGGGACGCTCCATCGAGGGTCCCTTCCTGAAGAACGAGGGGAAGGTTTCCAGAGGGTCGTTCGGCACGATCACATTGGCGAAAATGGCTAGCAGAATGAGAAATGCCAGAAACGCCGCAGCTACCGCGCCAATTGGAGAAGTGCGGAAAAATCTGGAGAGTAGTCCGAACGCATGGCGGAACCTGCCCGGTATGGAACTGCGACCAGGCTGCTGCCCGGGGATGCTGCCGATTTCCTTCATTGTTAAATGACCTTAAGAGCGATACAGCGGCGCTACTGATAGCGAATTCGCGGGTCCAGCAGGCCGTAAAGTAGATCAATGCCCAGATTGATTATCACGAAAGAGATTCCGTACAGCAGAACAACATTCTGGATAATCATCCAGTCGCGCTCGGCTATGCCGTTCACCAGGGTTGTGCCAAGTCCGGGAACGGCGAAGGCGCGCTCGACCGCAACCGAGCCGCCCAGCAGGAACGCCAATTGAATGCCTGAAATGGTTACAACCGGGAGGAGGGCGTTTCGCAAAGCGTGGCGCGCTATCACAGGCGTTCAGCCAGCCCTTTGGCCCTTGCGGTGCGCACATAGTCTTCGCTGAAGACTTCCAAAGAGTGGCTCGGCTCATGCGGGCAAGCTCGGCCCCCATATTGATTGCCATTACGACAGCGGGGCCTATCACTATCGTCAAGTTGCCCCAAGGGTCGTCCCATAGATGGATTATGGTCAGGGGCGGCCTCCACTGCCAGATGAGTACGGTAGCAAGAATTAGTGTGAGGCCCAGCCAGAAGCTCGGCACAGCCATGAAGAACGTAACGACCACACGAACCACATAGTCGATCCACGTGTTTCGCCACGCCGCCGCAATCAAGCCCACAGGCAACCCGATTATCCAAGAGAGTGCTACAGCGATCACCGCAATTTCAGCCGTAATGGGGCCGCGTCGCAGTATGGTGTCCCTGATGGGCCTGTCCTGCCAGAATGACCTGCCGAAATCGCCCTTCAGCACATCCCCAATCCAACTCGCGTATTGGAGGTATAGCGGCTTGTCCAAGCCCAGGCTCTCCCGTGCTCCCTTCAACTCTTCCTCGGTGAGGATGTGCAGCCCGGAGGACTCCCCGTAAATGGCGAGAAGGGGATCTCCGGGCAAAACGCGCATAGCAATGAATATGAGCGCGGTCACGCCAAACAGCGTGGGAATAGCCAACAGGAGGCGTTGGTAAAGATAATTACGCATGGTTTAATACGTTTCGACCAACCTTCCTGCGGCCTGACGTGTCACAAGGACTAATTTGCCTGTCGTCCGATTCGACGCCGTTCGGTTGATCTCCACAAGCGAAAATGCTCAATTCGGACATTTTATTCTTGGGAAATGTGCCCCCTCTTCGACTGCGCGGAGAGGGGGATTGCTTATGTCTGATTCAGTAACGGAAAAGTGATCGCTACTACCTGTCCAGCCAAGCGGTGTCGAGGCGCTCCCAGAGCACGTGCAGGCGGGTATCCATCGACATGCCCTTGACATCCTTGCTCCAAGCGGGAGAGTGGCCGCAGAAACCTATGTGGTAGAAGGGCGGATTCGCGTCAAGAATGTCCATACCCTGGTTGAATAGCTCGGCGCGCCCGAAGGGGTCGAGTTCAAGCGCGAGTTTATCCAGCACTGCGTCAAATTCCGGGTTGGCGTAGCGCGACCAGTTCTGTGATCCACCAGTCCTCAGATAGATGTTCCACATGGGGAATGGATCGAGTATCTGACCGGAATAGTCGCCGTTTCTGAACATGTCATAGTCGCCCTTGGATAGTATCTCACTTTGGAGCGCGCGCTCGACCAGCTTGATATCCGCGCGAATGTTCAGCGTCTTTCTCAACTCGTCCACAAACAAGGGAACGGCTACCTCTGCGGTGGTAGGCAGGTTCCACGTCGTGATAGTCGTCTCGAAACCATCCGGGTAGCCAGCTTCCGCCAGAAGGCGCTTCGCCTCAGCAATGTCTGCCTCCTTGTCCGCCCTAAAGCCGGGCATCTGAAGGATTGCGTTGGGGTCGGTGGCGAATGGGCTGGGCTTCGGAATCCAGCGAGTAACGAATGTGGGCTCCCAAACCGGAGTGTACCCATCTATCTGCGTCTGACGACTCACTGCGAGGTGTATCGCACGCCGCACTCTTGGATCACTGAAGGGGGCGCGCTCGTTGTTTATTGCGAAGTTATGGGAGTTGAGGCAGTCGTATGTAACCGCGCCCAAGTCCTGCCTCCGCTTCGCTTCAGCGTGCGTATCGGGTGATATATTCCAGGAGAAGTCCGCCTGTCCGGTCAATACGGCGGTTCCCTCTGTCAGGCCATGCGGGAACATGGAGCATTGTCAGGCTGTCCAGATAGGGAAGCTCCGGATTCCAATAGTCGGGGTTCGCCTCGAACTCCCACTTCTCACCGGGTTCATGGTTCACAAATCTGAAGACTCCCGTGCCCGGCGCAACTTCTATCTGCCGCAGGTCGTAGCTGTTCTCTTCGAGGGATTTGTTGGAGTAGATCAGCAGCGGTGAACTGGTGAGCAACTCCACGAAAAATGGCGTGGGCGCGTTCAGATTGAACTTCACAGTGTAGTCGTCGACCTTGTCCACCGTGTCTATCATCGGGAGCAGGTCCTTGCTCCTGCTGGATATTCCGGCTGGCGGGTTAATTATTCGCTCAAAGTTGGCGACAGCATCGACCGCGCTAAACGGCGTGCCGTCGTGGAATGTTACGCCTTCTCTGAGATTGAACGTGTATGCCTTGCCGTCTGGGGCAGCTTCCCAAGAAACGGCGAGGTCCGGAGCAATTGTGCGTAGTCCGTCTGCCAGGTTCTTGGTTACGAGCTTGTTGTACAAGTGTCCGAGAACATGCGGGCCCGCGCCCTGCTGGACATCGAAGTTGGTCATGGTTACACCGAAGGCCGTACGAAGGTTTCCACCGCGCTTCGGATTAGGCTCGGGCGCGCGCATCACGAAGGTGGCTTCCTGCGCCTGTCTCACCGGAGTGGCGACTACCACGACCTCTTTGATGACTTCCTTTACGACTTCGACTTCTCTGACGACTTCAACTTCTTTCACGACCTCCCGGTCAACGGGGACTTCCTTTACGACCTCAACTTCGACTTCTCTGACGACTTCGACTTCCTTCACGACCTCCCGGTCAACTTCGACTTCTCTGACGACTTCAACCTCTACGATCTGAGGCTCGGCAGAACCGCAAGCAACGATTGCCATACTTGAAATGATTGCAACTAAGACGAGAAGTAATAACGACAGTCGATTCATTTGTCCCTCCCCAAGAAGGCAATTAAGGTGCATCCACATATATCGCTTAAGTCGTCAGTTTGCTCGGTCTGCAAACCTGCGGCGATATTACACTGGGTATATAGTTATGTCAAACCACTTGCGAGTGGGCAAATAGAATGTATTGACTGTATGGACGAACATCAATATCGTCCGAAGCAACTAGGTTTGTCGAATAGGAATGCAAGCGCATATATGAGATTCCACGCACCTGAGTCTGACTATCCTCGCAGGAATAATAGGCCTTGGCTTTTGATACTCCCTGCGTCGGCCATCATTGGTATTTTCTGCTGATGGCGTCGGTAAGCATCTGGAATTACTTCGACATTTCGCTGCCGGTGTCTTTACCAACATCTTCGATCACTGAATCGGTGCAGCAAATTCAGGAAATTGCCAAGCCGCCAGCCGGCGATATTGAGTGGAGCTTCGACACGAGTGAAGCCATTTCCCGCCGCCGACGGCGTATCGCAGCATGGTAATTATCGTGGCAGGACAGCGAACTCAGACGGGGCGAATTATAGCCCTGGACATCGACTCTGGGCGGCCTGTCTGGACTTACCAACTTAACGGTGTCTCAGACTACCCACCAACTGCGGCGGGAGATATTCTATACACAGGCACCAGGGACGGACGGCTCATCGCACTGGAGAGCAGTACGGGGCGTGAGGTATGGTCTTATGAAACTGAAGACATTCCTTACGGAAGCCCTGTCGTACACGAGGGTCTGCTTTATGTTGCTTCCAGCAGAATACACGCACTGGACGCGCTTACCGGGGATGTGATATGGACTCACGAACCGGAGGGCGGCAAAGCCATCAGTCCGCTGGCCTACTCTCAAGGCATAGTCGCAGTGCTGAGCGACGAGAGTCACCTGAACCTGATAGATGCAGGAAAAGGGAAACGCCGCCTCACAACGCGCCTCTGGTTTGGAGTCGCGGGGATGCCCGTCATTGTGGGCGACATCGTTGCGGTCTCTGGTGATCGGGGAAGCGTTCAGGCCATTGAAATACACGCGCGGGACATTCCTATGGAAAAGGCATTGCGCTTCTGGTGGACCAAACTCTGGATTTGGAACTCTGCGCCGCGCCCGCCCGACCCTGTGGGGTATTCCTGGCATCACAGAGGCATCGGAGGTCTGACTGCGCGCATAGCAGCATCGGGCGATGGCAGGCTGTTTCTCGTCGCAAGGCATCCTGACTATGCAGAGACAGTGGTGGCGGTGGACGCAGCATCGGGGGAGGTCATCTGGAGGTTCTCATCGGAGACACCCGTTTCAGAGAACTTAGCATTGGCGGGCAAAACGCTTATCGTAGGGCAATCAGGCGGGCGCAGTCTATGGTCTGGATGCGTCGTCGGGCGTGGTCGATTGGCAGCTATCGCTGGGCTTTCCTGTGTCGGCGGTTGGCGTGGCAGACGAGAATTCGTTGCTGATTACGTCGGAAGATGGCATCGTTCATAGGATTCGCTAGAGAAAATACGGATACTGTCTCATCCAGCGTAGTAGGCATAGGGCGATATTCGTTAATCAAAGGCACACAGCGCCTCTCTTTTGCTGGCACATCGTACCTAAATGACCTGACGAAATGCACACTTGATCGTGCCAAACTCCATTGCAGATGGTATCCTACAAGGCAACAGCGGCTTAGTATGCCTGTGCCGTAATTTCCATGAGCGGGAGGCGGGAGTTGGACAAAGTAAGAATGGCAATTGTAGGCTGCGGCACAATCTCGCAGCTGAACGCGCCCGGCTACCTAATGCACGAACATTGCGAGATTACTGCGCTCTGCGACCCGCAGCCTGAACGCGCCGAGCAGCGCGCCAAGCAGTGGGGCATCAGCCCGCGCATCCACGCCAGCTACGAAGACCTACTCAACGACTCGGATGTGGACGCCATAGAGTTGCTCACGCCTACCCACCTGCACCCGCAGCAGATTGTGGACGGGCTGAACGCCGGCAAACATGTTTCCTGCCAGAAGCCGATCTCATCGACGGTCGCGGAAATCGACACGATTGAGTCGGCTCTTCAAAGCGCGACGACGAAGTACCGTACTACCGAGAACTTCCTGTACTACCCACCAATTGTGAAGGCCAAGGAATTGCTGGACGCGGGTGTTATAGGCGAGCCGTCAATGGTTCGCATCAGAACCGTGCGGGGCAGAGCTGGACAATCTCGCAGATTGTGGTATCGCCGGGAGCGTATACCTGGAGACGCGACCCCACACTACATGCAGGTGGGATGCTGTATGACGACGGCTGGCACAAGTACGCGACAGCCATAAACTGGATAGGTGAGGTCGAAAGTGTGCAGAGCATCGTCTCAAGGTCTGACGACTATCTGGACGAAACGCCCAGCGCGGCGATATGGAAGTTCAAAGACAGGAATTGCCTCGGCGTGCTGGAATACTCCTCCGCGCCAGAGATGACCATTCGAGGCAGGTACTACGCTGCGGACGAGTTCTTTGAGATTCAAGGCAGCAAGGGCGCAATATGGGTGACTCGCTGTACAGGGGAAATGCTTGACCTGCCGCCCGTGATGGTCGTCAAGGGCACGGAGACAACAGGAATCCAAGTTCCAATGGACTGGATTGAAGGCTTCAACGGCGCGGCCCGCCATTTCATCGATTGCATCATAAAGGACGAGCAGCCGGACATGGATATCGCCTTCTCTCGCCACACTATGCAGGTGGCGATGGCAGTCTATAAAGCCGCTGACGAAGAGCGACCTGTACAACCGTCAAGCCTGACTTAGACTCGCAAGAATTGATGAATACTGATTGCTGACAACCGACTATTTCCAGAGGATTGACATGCCAAATTTCGCAGCCAACCTTACTATGATGTTCAACGAGGTCGATTTCCTCGACCGCTTCGCCGCCGCCGCAAACTCCGGCTTTAAGGGAGTTGAGTACCTGTTCCCTTACGACTACGAACCTGCCCAACTCGCTGAGAAACTGGAGCAACACGGCCTCGCGCAAGTTCTTCACAACCTGCCGGCTGGCGACTGGGCGGCCGGCGAGCGCGGCATTGCCTGCCATCCGGACCGAGTTGGCGAGTTCCAGGAGGGCGTGGGCAAAGCTATCGAGTACGCCACCGCGCTGAACTGCCCGCAGGTCAACTGCCTGTCAGGCCTAGCCCAAGATGGCGTGTCAGACGAAGACAGGGACGCCACGATCATCAGCAACCTAAAGTTTGCCGCCGAGCACCTCGGAGCGGCGGGCATCCGGCTACTCATCGAGCCTATCAACACAATCGACATTCCCGGGTTCGTGCTCAACTATCCGGAGCAGGCGCGCGACCTCATCGAGCGCGTGGGTTCCGATAACCTATTCTTGCAGCACGACCTTTATCACATGCAGATTATGCAAGGCGATCTTGCCCGCAACATCGAACGCAACCAGGATATCATCCGACATATCCAGATAGCCGACAATCCGGGTCGCCATGAGCCGGGCACGGGGGAGATTAACTACTCCTACCTGTTCAAGTACCTCGACGACATTGGCTACGACGGCTGGATCGGCTGCGAGTATGTTCCGGCCTCCACGACGGATGCAGGACTAAGCTGGATCAAACCACATCTGTAAGATGTGACATCCGGATAACAGATTGCTGACTGCTGACACCTGATATCTAACTGAGAGGTCAACGATGGCAACGGCAATTCGAGAACAGACGGACCCCTATCTGGACCGCGACACGATTCTGAGACAGATTCAAGACCGTGTTCTTTGGCTGTCGATGCAGATGGTCCACTACGCGAACAACGTGCGCCATTCGCCGGACGGCAAGGTGGGCGGTCATCAGGCATCCAGCGCATCGGTCGTCACGATAATGACCTCGCTGTACTTCGACTACATGCGTGGCGGCGACAGGATTTCCGTCAAGCCCCACGCGTCCCCAGTCTATCACGCCATACAGTATCTGCTGGGAAATCTCGATGGGGAATATCTCAAGACTCTTCGGGGCTTCCACGGCTTGCAGGCATACCCGAGTCAGACTAAAGACCCTGATGCCGTGGATTTTTCCACCGGCTCTGTGGGGCTGGGACCCGTAGCGCCCAACTTTGCAGCCCTTACTGAGGAGTATCTGCGCTCACACCTCCACTTTTACAACCGCGCGCCGCGGCGATACATCAGCCTCGTGGGGGATGCAGAGCTGGACGAAGGTTCAATCTGGGAAGCCATAGCAGAGCCGGAAATGGCCGATCTGGACAATGTGCTGTGGGTCGTTGACCTCAACCGCCAAAGCCTCGACCGCATAATTCCTGGCATCCGCGTGGGAAGCTGGCGAGAGATGTTCGCAGCCAACGGATGGAATTTCCTGGATGTCAAATATGGTAGGCGCCTGCAGAGCGCCTTCGCCGAGCCCAATGGCGAATTGCTGCGAATGTGCATAGACGAAATGTCCAACGAAGCATACCAGCGGCTATTGCGTGTCGATCCCTCTACGCTGCGCGAATGGCTACCACGATCCAGCAGGTATCCACGAGACTTAGCGCGCTTCATCAGCAGGTGGGATGATGACGAGTTTCACAGCCTATTCAGTAACCTCGGGGGCCACGACTTCTCCATGCTGCGAGACGCATTCGCCCGCGCCGACGAGCTGCGAGGTCCAACTGTGGTGTTCGCCTACACATTCAAGGGCTGGATGCTGCCTTCCATTGGTGACCCGCGCAACCATTCCAACCTGCTGTCCACCACTCAGATGGATGAACTACGCGAGCGTGTAGGCCTATCGAAGAGTCAGGTGTGGAGCGGCTTCGCGCCCGATTCGGCGGCAGGCAGAAAATGTCTCGACACGGCCGACCATCTTCGCTCTTCCGAATCGCGCCCGTTCTCATCACTGGTTCACCGCCTTCCGACCGACCTCGACCATGAATACAGGGGAAGCATTTCCACACTTCAGATATACGGGTTGGTTCTTACAGATCTATCGCGCAACCTGCCCGAGGTCGCTGACCGCATCGTTACCGTCAGTCCTGATGTGGCAAGCTCCACAGGACTTGGAGGCTGGATAAACAGAGCAGGCGTGTGGAAGCGCACCGAGCCTGAGCTTCTACCAGAGGAAGAGGTCGCAAGCGCGCTCAGGTGGAACGAGTCGTCGCAGGGCCAGCATATCGAACTCGGTATCTCTGAAAACAACCTGTTCATGATGCTAGGGCAGCTAGGGCAGTCATTCGAGGCCAACGGCGAGCTGCTGTTCCCTATCGGATCGCTGTACGACCCATTCGTCAGGCGAGGGCTTGACGCATTCATGTACAGCATTTATGCAGGCGCGAAGTTCATCGTCGTGGGAACGCCGTCAGGCATCACACTTGCACCGGAAGGCGGCGCGCACCAGTCCTTGATTACACCGTCAATCGGGATTGAAATGCCGGAGCTTGACTTCTACGAGCCCTGCTTCGGCAAGGAAGTCGAATGGATTATGCTGAGCGCGCTCGAACAGGTTCGGCGGCGCAGGCGCTCAAGTTACTTGCGCTTAACCAGTAAGCGCGTTGACCAGTCGCTCTTGACCTTGCCGGAGGACGCCGGCGAGAGGGAGCAGCTACGACTTCAGGTGCTAAGTGGCGCTTACCGCCTCGTCAGCCGCGCATCGGAAGCGCACTACCAACCGGGCGAGAATGTGGTGAACATCATGGCCTGCGGCGCCATGATTCCTGAAGCAGTCGAGGCGAGCGAGGAATTGCTGCGCGAAGGAGTATTCGCAAACATCATCAACATTACCGGGCCAGGGCCCCTGTACAGGCACTATCAAGACAGTGTGCACTCCGCTGTCAGCGGCAATCCTAAGGGAACCCTTTATGTCGGACATCATTCCGACAGCCGAGCGCAAAGCGCCTGTCGTGACCGTCGCCGACGGCCATCCCCATTCGCTCGCATGGCTCGGCGGCGCGCTGGGCACAACTGTAACACCGCTCGGCGTGACCGAGTTCGGGCAGTCGGGCAGCAGGACGGAGCTTTATAAGGAGTACGCTATCGATGTTGACAGCATCATCGCCGCATGCTTCACCGCTCTAGACATATAGCGCACATCATCCTATTCTTCTAGGCTCAATCTTACTCTGCAAGCAAGGAGACTCGAAACTATGACGAAGGTGTTGGTTCTTCACGGACAAGGCATGGAATTGCGCGGCACAGTTGACATCGAAATCTTCGGCACGATGACGCTGCCTGAATACGATGAGCACATCCAAGAGTACGCATCGGAGGTGGGAGTGGACGTCGAGATATTCCACTCAAACGAGGAAGGCGAAGTTATAGCCAAGCTGAAGGGAACCGATGCAAACGCCGCTCTGATTAACCCCGGCGGTTACACGACCGGACATCCTGCCCTTGCCGACACGATTCGCGAAGCCCCGATTCCAACGCTGGAAATCCATATGTCCAACCCCGCGAGCAGGGGGCGCGTCTCCGAAATTGGCCCAGCATGCAGAGGTGTAATCACCGGCATGGGCATAGTGGGCTACAACCTCGGCTTGCAAGCCGCAAAGCAGCTAGCCAACGACTAGGATGCCGAGCATAGAATCGTTGGGCGTCGTTTTGCTCGGGTTCCTCTTGGGCAGCTTCCCCACTGCGTACCTGACGGGCAAGTGGCGGCGAGGCATCGACATTCGTGGCGTGGGCAGCGGCAACCCCGGAGCGACTAACATTGGGCGGGAAGTCGGCGTAGCCTCGGGCATTCTGGTGCTTGCCGTGGATGCCGCTAAGGGCGTAGTCGCCATCGTTGTTGGGCAGCGACTAGGTGTGCCACCAACTACGCTGTACTTTACGGCGCTGGCTGCAGTTGTGGCACACAACTTCTCACCATTTCTGGGTTTTCGAGGAGGCAAGGGCGCTGCAACCGTGCTGGGCATATCCATGCTTATGCTCTGGCAGATTACGGCAATCTCAGGAGCGATCGGTCTCCTGGCGCTTGCGGCGACGCGCCATGTTGTATGGGCAATGACTGCGGTCTTCATCGCGCTGAACGCGCTCACCATTGCCACGGGTCAGCCGCTTGGTCAGATCATCCTCTGCATAGTTCTGTCATTGCTCGTCGCGTGTACACACTTCGGACGCCAGCGCGCCTATCTGTTGCCCGCCCTCGCAAACAGAGACTGGCGCCGCTTCATGAGCATAGACTGACAAAAATGGGGTTCGACGTTCAATGTTGCAGACTCGCCGTCGATACGGGGACGGCAATGATGTTGCTGAAAGCCAGCAGGGATATCAAAAGTGCTGCAACAATGCCTTCGGGAGCCAACATCAGAAATCCCTTTGAGAAACCTGCTGAGTTTAGCTGCCTTGCAAAGCGGCATTACTCTCAATGGTTACATCCCCGTCCGACGAGATCGATCTGACCCGTGAGGCGCCGCTGTATGCTACAGCTCGCTGGGATGTCTCCACCGTTTGCCCTGGCTGCACGAGCAGCGCGGTGCCGTTCTCCACTGCTCCCGCCAATCCGCTGTTGCCATAGCTTGTGAATGGCTCTAATCCCACATTGTAAGTGCGTCCATACCAGGGATACCCGAAGCCGCCCCCGAACGAGTGCCAGTACCACAGGTACCTGAACACTTCCGTGGGATAGCGGAAGCCGAAGCCAATTCCTGTCTTCTGGTTGGTCACTGCGTACCATCCGTCCGGCATGTCCGCGATGTAGGACATATCGTAGGAGCGGAAACTCTTAGGAGGGATTCTGCTCAAGTCCCTGGGCGTTCCGTCTTTGAGTTGGGACATGGGCCACGGCGCATTAAAGCCCGATTTCAGCTTGTTGTTAGGATGCCAGTCTTCCAATTCTTCGTTGATGAGTGTCCCACCGGGAAGGTCTATGACGCAGTCTTCGCTCAGGAAAGGGGCGCCCAGCGCGATGTGCTCGCCCCATACGCAGTGGACGGGTTCCTCTCCCTCGTTAGTAAGGCGCGCCTCGATTTCGAGCACGGCGGAGCCGCTGCGCAGCGTCAGCGTCTTCTCGAAGAAGAAAGGAGTGCGGGCCGCTCGCACCCAGAAGCGCATTGAGACTACTTCAGTCGTGTCCTCGAGAATCACCGCATCCCACGGACCGTATTCACCTCGGCGTGCAGGCCCATGTCGGCGCCCATGTACTGGGTGGGGAATCCTCCCACCGGGCAGTACAGTCTGCCAGCCTCCTTCATAAACATCCATCCACAGACCTTCGCCAGACCCCGTAGTCGGCATGCGCACGGTCGGGTCGCGGACACCCCAAGGGGAACGCCAGAGGAAGTCCGTGTCCGAGGGCTTGTGCACGAACTGGTAAATGTCAGCGCCCTTGTCGATGAGCACCACGATCTCAGCAGCTCGTTTTCGATAACGGCGGTCTTGAGGCCGCGAAACGTCCAAGCGTCTGAAACACGACATCCGTGGTTGCGCTCGAGTTGGTATTGGGTCATATTCAGGTCTCCCTAGAGGCGGGCCGGCTCATCCAAGGTCAGGATATTGCAAGGGCAGTCCCCTGGCACCTGTCTCGTAGCGGGTGATGTGCCAGCGGCCCAGATTGGCGCTCAGCAGAATGTCCCGCTCCGCGCCACAGAACGCGATGTTTGTCGGTGCCGCAATGATCGTGCCTTCAAAGTCATCCGCAAGCACTTCGAGCTGCCCGGAAGCCGAGTATCGATAGATTCGATCAGGACGGTAGCAGGCCACGTACAGGTTCCCATCGGTGTCAAAAGCCACGCCGTCCGGCACCGCGCCGGGAATCTCAACGACAGTTCGCACAGATCCGGCGGAGCCATCCGGCGCTATTAAAATCTCGGAAATGCGAGGAGGATTCAGGCTCATCGCCACGAACAGGCTTGAACCGTCAGAACCCACGCAGAGGCCGTTGGGAAATTCGCAGAGTGAGCGAGTCCAGACCTCTGTCGCACCGCCGCGCATGATTCTGTATATCTTACCGTTGTCGGACTTCCAGTCGCCTGAGTCGCAGACGTAAAGGTTGCCGTCGGCGTCGAACGCCGGGTAGTTCGGATTGTTGAACGGCTCGCCCGGAGCACCGGTGGTGTACTTCGTCACGCCTCCGTCTGGAGAAATCTTCATGACCGCCTTGTTGCCGGTGTCGCAGGCATATATATTGTGCCGCGCGTCAAGAGCCAGACCGAGTATGAACCCACCGGTGTCCGCAATTTGAACTGCCTCTTTGCGCTCCACGTCGATCCGGTATATCTGGCCTGCCTCCCCACCCGCGTAGCAGTACCCGTCCGGTCCCCAGGCGATTCCCTCAACATGGTCAAGTCCATCGACGAGTACGGAGACATCGGTCTCGTTGTTCAATAGCGCCATGCCTGCTCCTCCAATCGAATAAGGAAGCGACTCAACTCTCGGGATCTTGGTAAAACCCTGAATTGAGGAAGCCGCCGTCTATGGGAATGCCCACGCCATTGATGTATCTCGCTTCCTTGCTGCACAGGAAGAGGACGAGATCGGCAACTTCTTCCGGCAGGACTTCACGCTTGATCGGGAAGCGCTTCAGCCTCTGTTCTCTCAGTTCCGGCTCTCTGCTGTACACCATCTCGGTCATGGGTGTCAGCGCGACGCCAGGGCAGACCGCGTTGACGTTGATTCCATACCGAGCCCACTCTAAGCCGAGCTGTCCCGCGAAATTAATGAGCGCTGCCTTCGCCGGGCCATAAGCGCCACGCTCGGGCACTGGCGCGGTAGCCGTAACCGATGACATCAGCACGACGCTGCCGCCGTCTCCTTGCTCGACCATCTGCCTGCCCGCTTCTCGGCAGAAAAGGAAAGCGCCCGTCAGATGCGCCTCCAGAGAGATATTCCACTGATCGAGCGACATATCGAGTATGGGCGCCTTGATGTTCGTACCAGCGCAATGAACCAGGAAGTCCACCCGTCCGAGATGGCTCACGACCGTCCTGACGGCACTGGTCACTGACATTTCATCCGTCACCTCAACCTGCACCGCGATTGCCTTGCCGCCATCAGAGGCAACTGACTGTGCCAATTGTTCTGCTGCTTCCTGGTTGATGTCGGCCACGGCGACAGCAGCGCCACGCGTAGAGAATTTGCGGCAGATTGCCGATCCCAAACCGCCAGCGCCTCCTGTGACGATAGCCACTTTCTGCTCCATACTTCCCTCCCTCTCGGCAGTAACAGGGGGTGCCCGTCTCAGAGCCGGTCTTCTGATCATGAAGTTGGCGAAACCTACTCCTGCGCCGCGCCCGCGCCTGAAGCCCACGCTCCGAGTGCCATAAATCCGCCATCCACGTTGACATGTTCCCCAGTCATGAAACTCGCCTTCTCACTCGCCAAGAACAGCACTACGTTGGCGACGTCCAGTCCCTGACCGACCCTGCCGATGGGGTGTCCTTTACCCCACTCGGCGACGATACGGTCAGGGTCGCCATCCTCCAGGCGAGCGACGGTTCGAACCATCTCAGTGTCGATAGTGCCTGGGCAGACTGCAAGCACCCGTATATTTTCCTCGGCGTAGTCGAGAGCCATCTGACGTGTCAGCGACAGCACACCGCCCTTGCTGGCAGCATAAGCAGGTACTAGTTTCTGTGACTGAAGGCCCTGAACGCTTGCGGTGTTGATTATCGCTCCCCCGCCCCGCTTCCGCATTTCAGGTATTGCGAACTTCGACATCATGTAGTAGCTCTTGAGGTTCACGTTCAAGATGCGATCCCACATCTCTTCCGACGTATCCTCGACGTTCCGGTACGAATCGGGTGACTGAATGCCAACATTGTTGAACAGCACATCCACACCGCCGAAAGCCTCGACCGTCTCCGCGACCACTCGACTGCACTCGGCAAGGAGCGAAACGTCTGCCACGACGAGGAGACCGCTCGTGCCCAGTTGATTCAGTTCGGTTTCAACTGCCCGACCCGCCTCCTCGTTAACGTCTGCGATGACGACGCTGGCACCCTCCTTGGCGAATTCGATCGCAGTGTCCCTTCCGATGCCATGAGCGCCACCAGTGACGATTACCACTTTTCCGTCGAATGTGCCCATCTATGCCCCCAACTTCATCAGCCATTGAGATTACAGTTCAACTCGCTGATGATCTCAGTACGTCCAGCCACTCAGCGTCCACACCCTGTCACGATGCATCCTTTCGTTCCAGCATTGCAAGGGCCGTGCATCCCCATGTTATTGCTTTCCATAATGCATGCCATTTTGGCGATGTAGTCATTTTCTGTCAATGCCTCCATCTGCAGGCATCTGGGGGAGCACATTTAACTGAGCCAATTTAAGAGCGTGCTGATCTGGGAAAGAATCGGCTCGCCATTCGTCCTACCCACGGACCAATGCGTTCCAGATTTGATCAGACACTGTGGCCGCGCCAGCGATAAATTGCTGGATTCGTTCACTAGGTTGTGTTGACATTTCATTTCAGCCAGATAAGGGTGCCGACAAAGTGTAGGAAAGCAAGGTACATCTTCGCTAACTTGTCGAACCGGCTGAAAATATGTCGATAATGCTTCATCTTATTTATGTAACACTCAACCAGGTGACGCTCTCCGTACAGATGCTCATCATATTGCAGTGGCTCTGTCCTGTTGGAACGAGGCGGTATCACAGGCGTGGCTCCCATCTCAACGATGCGCTCACGCAATCGCTGTGAGTCATATCCGCGGTCCGCTATCACATAGTCGCTCTCAATGCCGTCTATCAGTTCATCAGCCTGAGTGATGTCGTGTGCCTGACCCCCAGTGAGCGTGAATCTCAATGGATTGCCCAGAGCGTCAACACTCACATGCACCTTCGTGCTGAAGCCGCCTCGGCTTCTTCCCAGAGCCTGCGACTGCTGTCCCCCTTTTTATGCGGGGCACCCGCAGCACAGGGATGCGCACGCACTGTCGTGCTGTCTATTATCAGATGCTCCATATCCGGCTCTTTGGAGAAGTACAGATGCATCTTCTCCCAAACACCCTGCTCGCTCCATCTGGCAAAGCGCCTGTACACGCTGTACCACTTGCCGTATTCTGCCGGAAGCATCCTCCACGGAGCGCCTGACCTGCTCATCCACAGAACCCCTTCTATGAATCGTTTGCAGTCCCGCTCAGACTTGACATAGACGTTGGTCTCCTCTTTCAGGAAATCGAGTATCTTTGACCACTGGCCCAGAGTTAGTTTAGATGTTGACATGCTCCAAGTTTAATACAATTGTCAACACACCCTAGTCTCTGGATCGATAATCCGTCACAGGGTACACCGAGCCTGGGTTTCGGCGGTTGGTGGGAGAGACTTCGGCCTGAGCACTCAATGGAGTACAATCCTTGACAGTGCGTACTCCCATTAGTTAGGCTAAAATCACATTTAACGGGCTTGTAGCTCAGCGGCAGAGCGGTCGGCTCATAACCGATTGGTCCCAGGTTCGATCCCTGGCAAGCCCACTTCCCTCAGCCTTACCCCCATAAGAACGCTCAATTGCGCTTCACACCCACCGTCCCTCAATTTACTCTTCTCCACACCAAGCAAGGTGGAATCGCGTTGGTCTGTCGCGTGGTCGCATTGATGTTGCTGAGCGTCTTTATAATGGGACAAACGCCGGGGGACAGGCGCCGGGCGAACGCGAATCGGTCTTCGACAAGCCGCTGCAGCTCCACCGTGGTCCGGCTGGCCCGTACGAAGTTATCATTACAATACAGCCCCACAAGCCCAGAGTCGGCACTGTGCATTTCGGCGTAATGATCCTGGACCACTCTACGGAGACGCTGGTCGAGGATGCGCGCGTTCTCATCGTCGCCTACAACCCGAAGGCGAGCCGACATACCAGACACCTGCGCTAAACGACCCATCGACTCCGATTCACTACAAGGGCAATATCATCTTCCGTAGCTCAGGACAATGGTCATTGCTAACGAAAATAGTGACCGAAGAGCACGGGGAAGTAACTGCGACCACGCCAATCAACATCGCGGAAGCCGCCTCGGTGTCGAGCACTGAAGGACTGCTCGTCCTTGTGATAGTGATTCTCGCTATTGGCGGCGGCACGACCTATGTCATTTACAGCATCAAACGCCAGCAGCGGCTGAATTCCGCTAATCGCTGATGTCCTCCAGTACCAGCACCTCGCCCTCTCGATAAAAGCTCACTTCCACAGCCAATCCCAAAAGCTTGTGTTCGCTCAAGTGCGACGGCGTGAAACCCGGCACTACCTTACCTCTGCCCTCGAAGTGCCAAACTGCTCCACTCTCATCTTGCACTTCCAGCGCGTCCAGGGAAATCAGCGACTCCGCATCCACTTCCAACACAATCCCTCGCACCACCTCAACAAAGGGTCCTTCCTCGTTGGTGTCACTCGTTCCGTTGTCAGTGCAAGCTGAGGGTATTGCGAGCATTATCAGCACCATTGCAGTTGCGACAATTACTCGTCCACCAGTTAAGCGACACAGAAGAATGGCATTTCTATGGCATGAAACACTAGCGATTTTATTGGACATTTCTGATGTACTAATTAGATTGCAGTCTAAAAAAGGTCTAAATACGCGTTGAAGCAATTTCGTGTCTTGTGTCATTCTGACTTGTGTACGGAGGTGGAAGATGAAAAAATCCAGAATCGCGTTTTTTCTAGCAGCTATACTATTACTTTCGTGGTCTGTAAGCCAGACGGGGCTTCTGAGCGCTCAAAGCAACGACCCGCTCTACATAGTGGTCGTTGACCGGCATGCCTCGGGCATGTCCGAGAGCAACCGCGACATGACGGTCTCGTTTATCGGGCTGCTGTCCGAGTTGCGCGAGGACCAGAGCCTGGGCTTCATCACTACAGGTGATGAAGGCATTATAGGCCCGGCAGTCGCTGGCAGCGCGGAACACAAGAGCACATATCGAGAGGTCGTCAACAGGATAGAGGACTCGTCCGCCGTCCAAGTTGAAGATCTTTCGTCAGCCCTCTCTTATGCCCACGAACGCATGAAGTTCGAAGGCGCAGGCGACGGGTCAGCCGTGTACGTTGTGTCAGGTGGCGAAATAGATGGTGATGCCCCAGCAGCGGAATATCCGCTAGGCGATACCATCAATGACTTCAACAAGGAAGGCTGGCAGGTCTACGGAGTTGCGCTTCCAGGGTCTTCGACTTACGCCAAAGACTTCCTGCGAACCGTCTCAGGCGGCACCGGCGGCGAGATCTTCCCGCTTGCCACGCCGCAGGAGTTGAAAGTCATCGCGGACAAGATCCTGAGTAGTGACGCAAAGGGCTCGCTTTTCGAGATTGGTCAGGACGAACTCGCTCCTAATGACGTGTTCACTGCCTCCCTCGATATACCGCCGAGCACCACAGAGTCTTCGATCGTGTTCTTCAAGCAGGGTTCGACGGGATCATTGAGTCTCCAGAATCCGTCAGGTGTTACAGCGGCCGAGGGCGACCGCGTACTATCCAGTGTTGTGGAAACACCGCATGTTGTGATTTGGACACTGACTGACCCGATTCCGGGTGAGTGGACGGTGGATGTGCGAGGCGGCGACGGCTTCATTTCGGCGTGGCACTATCCCAAGAACAAGCTGGACCTGCATCTTGTGTCGTTCGATACGATTCCGCACGACCAGAGCACGGAATTCGTTGTGTACATCTCAGACGGATCGGAGCGCGTGAGCGTGACTGACGCCGATCTGAGAGCTACGATCGTGTCTCCCAGTGGACAGACATTCACGCACACCCTGAATGACAACGGCGAACTTGGGGATGCGATTGCCGGCGACGCCTACTATTCTACGACGGTGCCACCGCTCGGCAGCGAGGGCCATTACAAGGTAGAGTTGGAAATGCACTGGCCGCAGCACCTGCATACCATTTCGACTCACAAGTCCATTTCGGCACAGGCATTCCCCGTGCTCGACGTGAATCTAGCGCACACGGACGCGCTGGTACCCGGAGAGCGAGTGATCATCGGCACAGCAGAAGTAAAGGTAAACGACCAGCCATATGGCATACCCATAAACCTGCTCTCAGCGGATATTTCCTCTGAAAGCGGAGCAGGCGTGATAGAGCTCATTCCGCAAGAACTGCTCAACACGGGACACGCCTGGGCATTCGACATCGTGTTCACGCCGGACGTAGAGGAACTTCACACTGCGTTGTTCCAGCTGAACATGAAGTACGCGGCTCGCGATTACAACTTCACCACGAACTCTGAGGTATTGTCATCATACCCGGCGCCTCCCGCGAGGCCTGAGCCTGTGGTAGTAGTGCAGCAAGCGGCGCCTCCGGCACCTGCGCCGCCACCGCCACCTGCGCCCGCGCCGCCGGTAATTGAGCCGCCCGCGCCTGAAGAGAGCAGCGACTTCCCGTTGTTGATATTCATATACTCTGTGGCGGGTGTAGCAGCCATACTTATGATGGCAGGCATAATATACGCAATATATGGGCTGACAAGGCCAACTCCATACGGCTACATATACGATGACGATAATGAATTGCTCGTGGATTTCACCACGCTTGAGCGTTCGTTCCTGACTCTCGTAAATTCGAAGAATCTTCTCCAGGGAGAGGAACTAGGAATACCTGAGTTGCACGGGCTGTCATTCTACTTCAGCAAAGAAGATGTGGAGATACGCAGCTCGCAGACAGAGCCTAGTATTCGAATTAACAACAGGCCACTCATCAGCGGCGAGGAGTTGAGCGCCGGCAACCAGTCCTGGATTGGTACACAGGGCAAGCTGTTCAGCCTGCACCTGACGAAGCCAGCCGATGAGACCGAACCGTACATCGCTCCGGTGGTAGGCGACGACTAAATCGATTAGCAGTAGCTCGCGTGGCGAGAGCGAGAATAACAGAGGCGCTGGCAAGCATATTGCCAGCGCCTCTGTTTCTGCACGATCGCGTTCATGCAATCAGAAATAGGTCAGAGCTATTCGGACTCGTCGATACGGATTGTCTTCATAGCGTCGCCCGGTGTCCTCTGGCGCATAGGGTCTCGGACCGTAATGCCATTCACCACATCCATTCCAGACACCACCCTGCCGAACACAGAGTGGTGGTCGTCCAGGTGCGGTGTGGGAACGAAGGTAATGAAGAACTGGCTACCGTTAGTTCCACGTCCGCCCCGAACGCCTGCATTTGCCATCGACAAAACGCCCGGGCGTGTCGTGGCGCAGACTCGTATGAAACTCGTCGTCGAACTGGTAGCCCGGCCCACCGCTACCTGAGCCTGTCGGATCACCACCTTGCGCCATGAAGCCGGGAATGACACGGTGGAAGGTTATGCCGTCATAGTAGCCTTCACGCGCCAGAAATACGAAGTTGTTCACGGTTATAGGTGCATCGGCAGCGAACAGCTCTATCTCTATCTCGCGGCCATTCTCCAATTCAATAGTCGCTGTGTACTTTTTGCCCTGATCTATCGCCATCGCTGGCGGAGCACTGTATTGCTTGCTTACCACAATTCCTCCAATCGGTCTTCAATAAACTATTTTTCTTCGATTCTAATCGTCTTGATTACATCGCCCGGGGTGGTCGCGCTGCCAGGGTCTCTCAGGCTGATGCCCATCACGACATCCATACTGCCTTCTTCAACTCTGCCGAACACAGAGTGGCAGGATTCAGCCGCGCAGTCCTTTTCCGAACCGTCCAGATTGTATCCGTCAAGGGAATGTGTCTCGCGGAAAGTTATGAAGAACTGGCTGCCGTTGGTTCCTTGCCCGTTTCGCATGCCCGCGTTGGCCATCGAGAGTATGCCGGGGCCTTCGTGTCGCAGGTCGGGGCTAAGTTCGTTGTCGAAGCGGTATCCCGGGCCACCTCCACCCGTGCCTGTCGGGTCGCCCGTCTGCGCCATAAAGCCTTCTAGCACGCGGTGAAAGGTTACTCCATCATAGAAGCCTTCGTTAGCAAGGAAGACGAAGTTGTTCACCGTCGTAGGCGCTCCGTCCTCAAACAAGTCTATGACAATCTCGCCACCCTTCTCCAGCTCAATGACCGCCGTGAAGTCTTTGCTCGTGTCAATCGTCATTGGTGGCGGCGAGTCCCACTCCTTGATCGCGGGTTCAGATGCAGGCGCCGGTGCCGCAGCAGCCGGCTGAGTGGGCGCAGGCTGAGCAGGCGCGGCAGTGGGCGCTTCCGGCGCACCAAGTTCCGGCTCGCCAGAACTGCAAGCCATTGCCAGCAGCGCAAGCCCCGCCGCAGCCACAAACGCAATTTTCCATGAGTGTCTCATTAGCATTTTCTTCACAAAACCTCCCAGTAAAATGACGCTGCAATAGGCGCGTCAACGGGACTATTCTACAATCACCGCAAGTTAATCGCTACCCTACCCTATCGTCTCCACTGACATTAGTCAGTGGTATATGCGAGGTGCAGCGTCTGTTCAACAATGTAAACGGCTTTCGGTGCAGATCAGGTTGACAGACTTGTTGCTTATGTATTCAGAGTGTAAGGATGTCCGCAGGTAACGCCGATTGTTCCCGCTGTGTTATAAATGAGGTAAGACCTCCTACAGCAGAAGTGCCAATTAGCAGGACATACTATCAGTACGTCAGATTCGACCGCCAAGCAACTAAAACGCAGCGCCACATCCGCCCGCCACGCGCGAAAGGCAATGGTGGAGATGCGCGCGCTGACGAAGCGTTACGAAGAGGGGACCGAGGCGCGCTCAGTCATCGAGCGCGCAGACGCCGAGATTCATCGCGGCGAATTCGTCGCGCTTGCGGGTCCCAGCGGCTCCGGCAAGACCACGCTGCTCAACCTCATCAGCGGAATTGACACGCCAACAAGCGGAGATGTGCTGATAGACTCCGTGCCTATTACGAAACTCTCTGAGAAAGATCGCACGCTATTCAGGCGAAAGAACATCGGCTTCGTCTTCCAGTTCTTCAATCTGATTCCTACACTGAGCGTAAAGGAGAACCTACTTCTGCCACTCCAGCTCAATAGCTTTCCAAGCGCCGAGTCGGACGATAGAGTCATGTACCTGCTGGAACGGATTGGCATGGGAGATCGGATTGACAGCTATCCGGACAGGCTTTCAGGCGGCGAGAAGCAGCGCGTTGCCATTGCCCGCGCTCTCGCCCACAACCCGCCGCTCATCCTTGCCGACGAGCCTACCGGCAACCTCGACGCCGATACGGGTAGGGCGATCCTGTCCCTTCTAAAGAGCCTTATAGATGGCAGCGGCAAGACGATGGTCATCGTGTCTCACAGTGATGTAGTCGCGGGGATGGCAGATCGAGTGCTTGCAATGGAGGATGGGAAGCTGGTGGAACGAATCCGAGGCGATGGATATGTCAATAATCGACTGGATTCTTGACTGGGTTGCCACGAATGCGGGGCGCGATATATGAGCAAAACGCTGTGGCTTTCAAGCGCACGCTACATCATCAGCCGACCGTGGCAAACGGCGCTCTCAGTTCTGGGAATAACACTCGGCGTCGCCATAGTGGTCGCCATAGACCTAGGCAATCAGAGCGCCAAGCATGCGTTCAGCCTGTCCAGCGACGCCGTTTCCGGCAAGGCTACCCATCGGATTGTCGGCGGACCCGGAGGTCTGCCCGAGGATGTCTATCGGGAGTTGCGTGTAGAGTTGGGTGTCAGGGCGTCCGCGCCTGTCGTGGAGGGCTACGCCTACTTGCCCGAAGGGACGCACGACGGCGGAGCGCTTCGCATACTTGGAATTGACCCGCTTGCTGACGCTCAGTTCCGTCCATACACTCGCAGCAGCCCGCAAGTTGGCAGAGCGAATGCACCTGTGCAGAACGTCGCATCCTTGCTCGTCATACCCAACAGCGCACTTATATCGGTCGAGACCGCTAAGGAACTGGGGCTGCAGGCGGGGGATCCCGTCAAACTCAGGATTTCGGATAAGCCGCACCTGGTTGAGATCGCAGGTCTGATAACCCCTCGCAACAGCCTGAGCAGCGAAACACTCAAGAACCTGGTCATAACGGACATTTCCACGGCTCAGGGAGCTCATCGGATATGAAGGGCGTCTGAGTCATATCGACCTGATTGTATCTTCCGACGAGAACGGCGATGAGTCGCTAGCACGCATACGTCGCGTTCTGCCCGCCGAGGCGACACTCGTCAGTTCGGCGACCCGCTCAGAGACTATCGACGAGCTTACGAGTTCATTCGACGACAACCTGTTTGTCATAAGCCTCCTAGGTCTGATCGTCGGCGCGTTCCTGATATACAACGCGATGGCATTCTCAGTAGTGCAGCGCCGTCCGGTAATTGGAGCGCTGCGTGCTCTGGGCGTAACAAGGCAGCAGATTTTCGCTCTTGTGCTCAGTGAGGCGCTGGTTATTGGACTTATCGGCTCTGTCATAGGCGTGCTGCTCGGTATAGTAATCGGGCGCGGAATACTGAATATCATCACGCAGACCATTACAGACCTCTTCTTCGTGGTATCGGTGCAGGAACTCTCCATTCCGGTGTGGTCGCTCGTGAAGGGCGCGCTGCTAGGGCTGTTCGCAACATTGGCTGCGGCGTTCGTGCCTGCACTTGAAGCGACCGGCGTTTCCGCACGAGAAACGTTGTCACGTTCGCACCTTGAAGAGCGCTTCAGAGGCGCCATACCGCTTGCCTCTGCCGCCGGAGTTGCTCTGGCAGCCATCGGCGTGGCGCTCATACTTTTACCAGCCAAGTCTCTAATTCTGGCCTTCACGGGCATAGGCGCGCTTGTTCTGGGCTATGCGATGCTCACGCCCGCGTGCGTCATTTTGTTCAGCAAGGCGCTCGCGCCGCCCATGCGCGCTATATTTGGCGCAATGGGTGCGATGGCAGCACGGGGGATAGCCGCATCCATCAGCCGTACGGCTGTCGCTATCGCCGCCCTCGCTGTCGCTATATCCATCACGATTTCCATAGATACGATGGTGCAGAGCTTCCGTGGCACAGTCGTTCAGTGGTTGGATAATTCGCTAGGCTCGGACCTATACATATCTCCGACCTCGTTCAATTCGCGAGGGAGGCGCGACAGGTCTGTCGCCTCAGTTCGTCGAGCGCATACGAGCGGTTGACGCTGTTGCAGCGTCCGCACTGTTCGCAATGCGCGTGTCAACTCGCCGAGCGGTGAGGTGGAACTGCTGGCATTTGACACAAGCTACGATAATTTCGTTCGCTACAACTCGTTCAAGGAGGGAAGCCCCGCGCTGATCTGGGACGATCTGCAAAGCGGCGGCGCCGTAGCCGTGTCCGAGCCTTATGCGTACCACAATGATAAGAGCATCAGGATCAACGATTAGACTGCACACATCCGAGGGGGAACGAGAATTTCGCATCGCGGGCATCTACTACGACTACCGTAACTCAGCGAACGGCAAGGTGATGATGAGCGGCAGCGCTGTACAATCGCTACTGGAACGACGCCAATGTCACCGGAATAGGCGTGACGGCGGCAGACGGAGTTGCCGTGCGCGACCTGAAGAAGGCAATCAGTCGCGCAATCGGCAACGGTGCTGAGGTCGAAATCCGCTCCAACGCCGAATTAAAAGCTGCTGCGCTGGAGGTTTTCGAGCGAAGTTTCGCCATTACGTCGGTTGTGCATGCGCTGTCAATAGCGGTGGCATTCGTGGGTGTGCTGAGCGCACTGATGGCGATGCAGATGGAGCGATCGACCGAATTCGGAACGCTTCGCGCCATAGGCTTCACGCCGACACAGGTGTGGCTGATGTTCACAACGCAGACCGGGATGATGGGCATAGCCGCGGGCCTGCTCGCGGTGCCACTGGGCTTGATACAGGGAGCAGTCCTGATATTCGTTGTCAATCGCAGATCGTTCGGCTGGTCGATGGATATGGAAATCTACCCGATGATGCTGGCGCAGGCGGTCGTGATTGCCGCCGCCGCCGCTCTGCTCGCATCAGTCTATCCTGCATTCAGGATGTCGCGCTCGTCGCCCGCCGAGGTGCTGCATGAAGAATAGCCTCTTGCGGCTAGTATTAATCGCGGCGAGCCTAGCGATAGTGATAGCGGGGTTGGGAGGCGCTGCTTATGCGCTGGCAGGCCCCGGGAATGCGGAGGTCAGCGCGAGCCTGACTCTCGCCGATGCGCTGACGCGAACGACGCAGGCTTCGAGAAGGTCACTGAACCACGTAAGTTTACTTTCCTGATGACCACGGTCCGCACCCTGAGTACGCCCTCGAATGGTGGTATTACACGGGCAATCTCGATACGGCCGAAGGGAGGCACTTCGGATACGAGCTGACCTTCTTCAGAATAGGCTTGACCGCGGACGAGGCGCAGCGAACATCAGAGTGGGCTTCGAAGCAGATGTACACCGCTCACTTCGCGCTGACCGATGTGGAGGGCAACGACTTCTATTCTTTCGAGCGCTACAGCCGCGACGCGCTAGGATTGGCAGGCGTAGTCGGCGCGCCCTTCCGCGTCTGGCTTGAGGACTGGTCGGTCGAAGCCATGGGGGAAAGCGCCTTGCCAATGCGACTTTACGCCAGCGAGTAGGCGTGAGATCAATCTGACACTGAGCAGCGAAAAGGGCATTGTGCTTCAAGGCGAAGATGGTTTCAGCCGCAAGGGCACTGGCGCAGGGGAAGCGTCCTACTATACTCTCTGACGCGAATGCCAACGGACGGGACGATAACGGTGAACGGCAAAGCGCATACGGTAAGTGGTATGAGCTGGCTCGACAGAGAATGGAGTTCGGCGCAGCTTTCGGACGAGCATGCAGGCTGGGACTGGTTCGCACTCCAGCTTTCTGATGGGCGCGACATTATGTACGGCGTGTTGCGTCCCCGTGATGACACAGGCAGCGCTTTCCACCTGGGCACGGTGGTCGAGGCAAACGGCGACTATGCGAGCATCGACGGACAAGGCGTTCAGGTCGATGTACTAGACCAGTGGCAAAGTCCGCGAGGTGGTACATACCCGTCCCGCTGGCGATTCCAAATGCCGGCAGAGGGCCTAGATATTGAGATCACTCCATACATCGGCGACCAGGAACTCGATACCATCGTCCGCTACTGGGAAGGCGCGGTGCGAATAGACGGCACTTCCTCGGGACAGCCCATTTCCGGCAGCGGCTATGTCGAGTTGACCGGATACGCCGATTAACCTTCGTTCAGGAATTGCACCGCCGCATCAGCATCCAGCAGCGGATAAATGTCGAACTCCGCAGGTATCATCTCGGACCACTCTGTCAGGAGCCGATGAAGCTCCTCGTTGGATTCGACATCGAAGAGCGCCACGGCTCCCGTCCTGTGCGTGCATAGAAAGCCCTCGCAAGTCCTCTATCGAGCTTGTCCTGCGCCCAGGGCCAGTACTTCTTCCTAGTTTCCCGCACTTCAGAGGGTCGAGTCGGATGCGGGCTGCTGATTGCCAGAAACAGCATGCGTCAGTTCCTTCCTGAATCTCAGGCTTGCTTAAATATTTGGGATTTCTAGCAGCATATTCTACAACAATCAGGCGGCACAACGACTGGTCTGCCAGTCTATAAACATAGCCTTCCAGCATTTGCAGACGATGACAACGCTGTGATAATCTCATACGCGGCATATCGCCAGCGTCCGAAGGAGCAACCACATGAATATCAACTTCACCTGCATTGTGCAGGAAGGCGTCGTACCTGACGACCTCCGTGTCAAGCTGGCAGGCGAAATCAAGCGTATCAGCGCCTCCGTCCTCAGCATAGCCGAAGATGGTATAGACGTCAGTTATTACGAGGTTCGCAACGGCTTTGGCTTCCGAGGAGGCGAAGTATCCACGACGTCAACGGTCCGAGGACAACTCACTAAGCCGATAGACCAAGATACACGCGTAAACCTGATGACTCAGATACTGAACGATGTGGGTCGCCGAAACAGGATGCGAAATTGACGAGCTACTAGTGTCCGCGCGTGACCCGCAGTAATCCAATATCATCAGGCAGGAAATAGGCAGACAAGGCATCAAAAAAGAAAGGGAAGAATATGCCGTATTACAAGTGCATCGTACCTGAAGGCTCCGTAGAGTTCGAGAAGAGGAAGGCAGTCGCCAAGGCCTTCACTGACATCCACTGTGGCAGCACAGGCGCGCCGCGAACCTTCGTGCATTGCGAGTTCATTGAGTACCCCGCGGGCGGCGACAACGGCTACGACAGCGACGCTACATACTACATGGACGGCGGCAACCGCGCTGGCAGGCCCGAGGAAGTCAAGCAGAAGCTGCTTAGCGACCTCATTGGCGCCTTTGTCGAGATTACCGGCATCTCTCCGGACGACATTGACGGCAGGATCACCGAGGGCAAGGCATCTCAGACCATGGAAGGCGGTCATGTGCTGCCCGAACCCGGCGAAGAGGGCCCTGAATGGTTCGAACAGGCCGCGGCCGACTAGCCCTCGCCTCAACCATCTTTGACTGAAATCCATTGCGCCCAGCGAAAACTGGGCGCAATTCTTTTGCTCAACCCTTGCGCGTAGATTCCAATACGGCAAGATTTGAAATAACGCGGCACGCTGTATAACATATCGCGGTGAGCAATTCGCAGCTACTGAGGACACCCGAATGAAAGTCACCGATCTGAAAGAAACGGTTTTCAACTGGGAGCAGCAGCTTTAGAATACGGGCAAGGGCGGAGGAACATGCGCGACTTCGTACAAGAAATAACGTTGGGCACTCCCGCGGATTGTAGCATACCGTTCACTTGAGCCTATCGAGGGGCAGCAGAATTGCCAAATATGACAACCAAGAGGCGCACTTGATGGACCTGAACAAGAGAATGTACGAATCCCCCCTTCACCGGTGGCTGGGGGTCGAATTACTCCGCGCCGACGCCGGCGATGTGGAAGTGCGCCTGCCCTTTCGCGAAGAGTTCCTCGCCTCAGACGACCGCCTGAACGTGCATGGCGGCATCATTTCCACCCTCGCGGACCTGACCACTTGCTTTGCGATGATGAGCAGCACGGGCAAGGACGCACCCAAACATGAACCTTCAGGTGGACTACCTGCGTATGGTCGGACCCGACACCGACCTGATCGCTCACGGCAAGGCGGTCAAGACCGGGCGCACCGTTGGCGTCGCCGATGTTGAAATACGCACACAGGAAGGCAGACTCGTTGCCGTCGGACGCTCCACACTCGTCAACAGCGCGCCGCCGCGCGAAACCCTCACACAGAGTTAGGATCAATATGCGCGCTGTCGTCATGCATGAACATGGTGGGCGCGACAAGCTCATCCTCGACGATGTTCCCGACCCGGTGCCCGCAGCCGGTGAAATACTGCTGCGCGTCAAGGCTGTCGGGCTGAACTACCTCGACATATTCGTGCGGCGCGGCATGCCGGGCCTGCCAATTGACCTGCCGCGCATATCCGGAGGCGACATCGCGGGAAAGGTCGTTGCGCTCGGTGAGGGTGTTACATCTGTCAAAGTAGGCCAGCGCCTGCTCATAGACCCTGCAATAACAATGCCGGACGGCACTGGTGGCGCGCTGGGCGAAAGCGCCACCGGCGGCCTGTCCGAGTATTTCGCAATATCTGCGGACAACGCCATCCCTCTGCCGGATGATGTAACCTATGAGCAAGCCGCCGCGCTGCCCATCGCCTACGGCACCGCTTGGCGCATGCTCATTACACGCGGCAAGCTCAAAGCCGGCGAGAGCATCCTCATTCTCGGCGCGAGCGGCGGCGTAGGCACGGGCGCTGTGCAGATAGCCAAGATGCTCGGCTGCGAGGTGTTCGCCGCAGCAAGCAGCCCCAACAAGCTCGCTCAGCTGAAGAAACTTGGCGCAGACCATCTCGTGAACTACATTGAACATCCGGAGTTCCACCGTTATATCCGCAGCCTGACCGGTGGTGAAGGTGTGGATGTGGTTGTGAACTACACGGGCGGAGACAGTTGGGTTCGCAGCCTCAAGGCAGTAAAGCACGGAGGACGAATCCTCACTTGCGGCGCAACCGCCGGCTTCGACCCGCCGACTGACATCCGCTATATCTGGCGCAGGGAGATGGACATACGTGGTTCCGACGGATGGCGCAGGCAGGACCTCATAGACCTTCTTGACGCCGTGCGACAAGGAAGTATCATACCAGTCATAGGCGCGGTCCTTCCCCTGAAAGAAACCGCAGAGGGACACCGGCTGCTGGAAGACAGAGAAATCTTTGGAAAGGTAATCATCACGCCATGACAGTAGAGAAGCATCCATCCAAGAATTTTGGCGAACTCTTCTGGCGTCCGGTCCTACTTTACCCGGACAAAATAGTCATTGAGCAAGGCGAGGTCTCACTGACCTACGCCGAACTGGAAGAGCGCACGCAGCAGGTGGCGGCCGCTTTGACACGTCTCGGCATCAGTAGAGACGACAAGGTCATGCTGCTGATGACCAACGACTACCGCTTCGTCGAGACACTTTTCGGCATCATACGCATTGGAGCCGTTGCAGTGCCCGCGAACATCAAGCTCGGCAACGACAATCTAATTTTCATAGCAGAGCATAGCGACTCGCGCATCCTCATCGCCCACGAGGAACTGTTGGACAAGGCGCAGGCGGTCCAGAACGGCGCGGCAAATATCGAGGACACCTTGCTTGTCGATGGCGACGTTCCGGGCATGCTCGATTACGAATCCTCGCTTGCGGCGGAGCGGGACGGTTTCACCACCGCACAGGTCGAGGACGATGATGTTGCCATGATGATGTACACATCAGGCTCAACGGGTCGGCCAAAGGGCTGCCTCCTCAGCCACGCTAGCAAGTGGTGGACTGCCCGCTCAGGTGTGCGCGCGATGATGAATGTCCAGTCCGATCGCGCTCTCATCGTCGGGCCGCTATACCATGCCAACGCCCTCTGGGGCAGCCTGATGCCTATGCTCTATGTCGGAGGCTCTGCCGCCATATTGCCGGACTTCGCCGCTGTGCCGGTCATCGAGGCAATTGACCGCCACAAGCCGACATTCATGTCCGGCACTCCTTCGATGTACAGCCTGCTGCTTGCCGAGCGCGAGGCCTTGCAGGCGAACGACGTAACCTCCTTTGAGTACCTGTCCTGCGGCTCCGCGCCCGTGCCCGAAGAGTTGATGCAAGAGATAAAACGCGTCTTCGGCTGCGAGGTCATCGAAAGCTACGGACTCACCGAGGCGGGAGCGAATGTGCTCTCCCCACGCTGGGGAATCAAAAAGCTGGGTAGCTGCGGCTTGCCTGTCATGGATGTCGAAGTTCGCATCGTTGATCCTGAAGACGATAGCCGCGACTGCGAACCCGGCGAAATTGGCGAACTTTGGAGCAAGGGCCCACCCAACCTGCTCGGCTACTACAAGCAGCCGGACGTTACCGCAGAAAAGATGACTCCGGACGGCTTCGTCAAGTCCGGCGACCTAGTGTACGCCGACGAACAAGGCTACATCTACTTCCAGGGTCGTGTGGACGACATGATTAACTGCGGCGGCGAGAATGTATATCCCAAAGAAGTAGAAACAATCATTCTTCAGCATCCCGCAGTCGCCGATGTTTCAGTAGTATCGGCGCACCATCAGGTCAAAGGGGAAGCGCCAGTGGCGTGGGTGGTTCTGCACAAGGGCGAGAACACCGACGAGATGGAACTGAAGCAGTTCTTCTTCAGCAACGGACCCGCCTACGCCCATCCGCGGCGCGTGTTCTTCGTGGATGAGATACCGGTCTCAGGCACAAACAAGATTGACCGCAAGTGGCTCACGGAAGAGGCCGCCCGCCGCATCCCGGAGGGAATCACAGGTGGTATGGGATAGACGCACTATGACACAAACCTTGTTCCTGAAGAACGCCCGTATCATAGACGGTAACGGCGGCGCGCCAACCGAAAGCCAATCTATTTTGGTCAAGGATGGACGTATTGAGCGAAATAGGTCCCGCCGATTCACTACTTGCACCTGCGGATGGGATTGAAATTGACCTCAGCGGGAAGACGCTGCTTCCTGGCTTCATAGACTGCCATGTGCACATTCTGAGCTACCCAGATCCGCGCCTCGCTCCGCGCCGGTCCAACGTCCCAATACGCGACGACGCCTATATGAAGGGACGCAGCCTGCTGTATGCCGTCAACGCCTGCCGCAAGACTCTAGAGGCGGGCTTCACGACCATCCGTGACCTTGGCGGCCCAAATGAAATCTTCGCGCTGCGCGACAGCCTCGCAGCCGGCGAGCACATTGGACCGCGTTTGCTCGCGGCAGGCAAAGGCATCACGCACACCGGCGGCACTCGCCCGGCACTCTCGCCGCCCTTCCGCGGACGCGACGGTTACATAACCGAAGAACTCATTCCCGGGGTGCAGGAAGCGCACCGCGCCGGAATTAAGGTCGCGGCACACGCGCACTCCCACACTGAGGGAATCAAGAAATGCATCCGGGCGGGCGTGGACTCCATAGAGCACGGCTTTCCTCTCGATGAAGAAGCGGCAGACATGATGGCGGAACGCGGCACCTACCTGTTGCCCTACTCTCTCAGTAACTCCGGCGGCGGCTCAAGCCATCGAGGAAGGTCTGTGGTCATATCCGGGCTCCGAGGCACAGTTAAAGCGCATGGAAGGCTATGCTCGCAATACCATCGCTCTGGCGAAGCAGGCGGGCGTGAAAATCGCGCTAGGGACGGACGCCGCGATGCCGCTCGTCTTTCATGGCGACAACTGCTCACGAGTTCGAGTTGATGGTGGAATACGGCTTGACGCCGATGGAAGCCATCATCGACAGGCACCCGCAACGCCGCGGACAACATCGGACTGCTGCAAGACATAGGCACTATCGAAGCAGGCAAGTTTGCGGACTTGTAGCAGTGAACGGCAACCCTCTCGACGACATCAGCGTCCTGCGAAACCCCGCCAAACATTGCCTGTGATGCAACAGGGCGTAATTGTGAAAGACGGACCTTAGCTAATAGCTAGGCTGCTCGCCATACGCCCATGCCTTGATCAGGTGATGCGCTATCGCTAACGGCGCGGGCACCGTCAGGCGCTCGCTCTTGCCCTCCAGTGCCAGCAGGACTTCGGACCGCTCAAACCACTGAACATCGGTCATCTCTTCGGCGTCCATGTTGATTTCCGTCGTGGCGGCTTCGGCATGCAACAATCATCAGCGACGACGGGAACGGCCAAGGCTGCGACGAGTGGTAGCGCACATTCTTCTACTGTATGCCGGACTCCTCCATAATCTCGCGCGCCACAGCCTCTCTATCGCCTCGCCCTGGTCCATAAAACCGGCAAGCGCCGAATACATACGCATCCGCTGCAGCCGTCCGCGTGACTGCCCTAACAGGCAGCGATCATTTTCAGTGTCGGCGACAACCATGATGATAACCGGGTCAGTGCGCGGGAAGTGCTGCGCCTTGCACGATGGGCAATACCTCACCTGACCGCCGCGCCGCTTCTCTGACGGCTGACCGCATACCGAGCAGAAGCGATGCCGTCTATGCCAGTCAGCTGCGCCCGCGCCTGAGCGACAATGCCCCCATCCGGACCCGGCAGAAGCTCGCCCGCTGCCCTGCAATCCTCGAATTTCATCTCCGTCCAATCCTCAATGAATGCAGCAGCGTCTTCATTCACCTCTATGGCGAAGCGAGTCGAGCCGTCCATCATGCCCAGCATAGTCGGCGTGCTCACCGTGCTGTCGGACGGAATGGCATCCGGCGGCAGCCATCCAAGCGTCGGCTCAGGGTCAACGCCAAGCAGCACATTAAGCTCACTGAACGCCAGAAAGAGGCTTGTGGTCCTGCGCTTGCGCTTCTATCCAGTCCTCGTCTCGCCGCTCTCGCTCGCCCTATCCAGCGGATTGCCCGCAAACACATGTGGCTTCCTCAATGGCTGCACCCTCTTTCTTTCGCTCAGTCTATCAGCGCGTCAGTCGCCCAGAGGGATTATACAGAACCAATGTCGCATCATGCTATAATCCGCGCAGCCAAGGGGAAAGGATTTCTTATGCCGCTCGAAAGCCTGCTTGAACTAGTTGAGACGCTGAGAAACGCATCGTGGAACATCGCTGCGAGCGTGCGATGAGATGAGATGCTTACTCGATACGCATTGGTGGACCCGCTACTCTGTGTACTTGGTTGGGACACGGCGGATCCTGCCATAGTTATTCCGGAGGATACATCAGGTTTAGGACGAGGACGTCCCGACTATGTGCTGCAAAACAATGGCCAACCCGCAATGGTGATAGAGCAAAGAAATTGGGCAGTGGTTTGCAGGACGGTACAAGGCAAGCCGTTGCCTACGCTATGGACGCCAATCGGCAAGCGCGTTACTTCGCAATAACCGACGGGCAACATTGGGAAATTTACGACACAAACAGACCGGCCAGAAAACATGCGGCTGCAGTTCGACTATAATGGCGCGAGCGTGCCGAGGTATGCCTGAAAGCGATGGCACTTTGGCGTCCTAACGTCGAAGTGTACAGCGTGATGGTGGCTGAGACCCCGATTGTTGGGCTGGAGGATATTCAGCAAAGGTTGGTCGCAAAAAGTACGACGCTCAATGCTGCCAGCGGCATAGTACAGGACGGAACGGATGCTTCAAATTGGGTTCTACTATCGAATTTGAGTCCGAAAGGGGGCGACACTCGGCCTGTTGAGATTCAGTTTCCAGACAATAGAAAAGTCGCACTCGGAAAGTGGAATCTGGTTGTGGTCGAATCATCGCGCTGGCTATACACGAATAATTACTTGAATGCCAGTAATTGCCGTATTCAGCGTGCTACAAGATATATCGTATCGGATGCCCCGATTCACCCAAATGGAAAGAAGTTTACAATGCCGATCGATGTAGGTTCATTGTATGTAGAAGATAAACTACAGTGGATTGAACCATGTCAAAAACGCGCGGATGATTATCGAACACGCTGGCAAGACCCATCCCAATTCAAAGTCCGCCTGCGCTAATCGAAATCTATCAATCCTGTACATCGATGCTTACTAGGAGCAATCAATGCCCACGCACGAAGAATTCCGCAGCCACACCGTCCTTGCCACGCCCTTCACAGCGGACGGCAGCGGCATCGACACCGAAGCCCTGCGCCGCCTCGTTGACTGGCAGATCGAGAGTGGCAGCCACGGCCTCATTCCGCTCGGCAGCACCGGCGAGTTCCTGTCGGTCAGCGACGCCGAGCGCACGCAGATAGTCGAGACGATAGTGTCGAAGCGGCGGACGGTCGCGTCCCCGTGCTCATCGGCACTGCGGACGAGTGGACCGACAAGGCGGTGCGCTTCTCGCTTGAGGCAGAGGCAATCGGCGCGGACGGACTGATGATCATCTCGCCCTACTACTCCAGTCCCACGGAGGACGAGCTTTTCGAGCACTTCCGCCGTATCAGCGACGCCGTATCTATCCCATAATGGTCTATAACAACCGAACACCGCGAACGTTGACCTGCGTCCGGAGTTCGTGGCTCGCCTAGGAACATTGGAGAATGTGCGCTACATCAAGGAATCGAGCGGCGACATATCGCGTGTGCGCGAGATTTCACCGAATCAGTGACGAGGTGTCGGTCTTTGCCGGATACCATCCATTCGAGTCGCTGGCAGCGGGCGCAAAGGGCTATGTGTCGGTCATCGGCAATTTCTTGCCTGCGGAATCGGCGGCGGTCTGCGACCTGATGGACGAAGGCAGGCACGGCGAGGCTTTGCTTCTCTACAACCGCATGATTCCCCTGCTGAACGCCATCGCAGGCGACAAGTACGTGTCGGCGACCAAGTGCGCCATGGCGGCCGTTGGCATGCCCATCGGCGATCCGCGTCCTCCGAGGCTCGCGCTGCCGGAGGAGGACGCTATGCTACTGCATCAGCTCATCGCAGAGTTCAAAGAGGAAGCGGCAGTGCAGGAAGCGGCAGACTAAGCTAACCCGTCCGGCAGATCAACCAGCATCGTGGCGGTGTCAAGGTTGACATCCAGAACAACATCCGGCAGCGCAGGTATCAGGATGTCGCGCCGGCCTTCTTGGTGAACGACATACACGTCGTTGCCGCCCGTGACGATTATCTCGCTGACTGAGCCGAGTTGCTCACCGTCGTCCGTAAGAACGCGCACCCCTAAAATCTGGAAGTGATAGTACGTGCCATCGGGCAATCGCTCCACCTGGTCCAGCAGCACGGTCAGATCTTCGCCACGCAGCGCTTCAGCCTGCGTGCGATTATTGGCGGCGTCCAGTTTTACGGTAACACCGCGTTTGCTCTTGCGGGCATGCTCCACCCGGGTGGGTTTGCCCTTGAGCCACAAGACGCTTCCTACAGCAAAACGTTCGGGAGCGTCCGACAGCACCTCAACGCCTACATCACCACGCAGCCCCCATGCGGAGCGTATTTTGCCTACAATGACGGGTGATTCCTGCTTAGCTGACATAGCGACTTGACGGGAAGGATCAGTCAATCTTAAGGATGACTCTTGTGCCGTCCTTAACGGCGGCTACGCGCAAGAGGGCGCGAATTGACTGCGCCACCCTACCCTGTCGACCGATTACTTTGCCCTTGTCGGAAGATGCAACCTCAAGGTTGAGGATGATGAGCCCTTCGCCCTCTTCTTCCTCGGTGACCACCACTTCATCGGGGTGCGAGACAATTGCCTTAGCTATGTACTCGACTATATCTTTCATTCGGCACTAGCCGTCTCGGTCTCGGGAGTTGTCTCGGTAACCTCGGCAGCATCCGCATCTTCATCTGCGGACGGCTCGGCTTCGGCGGAAACTTCAGCCGTCGGCGCTTCTTCCGGATCTCCCATCTTGTCGATAAAGCGCTGCACAGCATCCGAAGGCTGTGCGCCCACACTAAGCCACTTGCGCGCCTTCTCTTCGTCCATCACAACGGTGGGCGGATCGGTGCGCGGATTGTAGTGTCCGAGATAGTCCACGAACGCGCCATCGCGCGCAGCCCTAGAATCCGCCACAACTATACGATAACTCGGCTGGTTCTTTGCGCCGACCCGTCTCAATCTGATCCTGAGCATTCTTGGTATTCCCTTCTGTTAATGAGCGTTCGCGCTAGTTCGCGGCCTTCGCCTTCTGGAGCGCTTTCATAATGCGCGACTTGCGCCGAGACGCGTTGTTGGCGTGGAGCGCGCCTTTCTGCGCGGCCTTGTCCAACGCAACGAATGCGGCGCGGACTGCCTCTTCAGCACTCTCAATGTCCTGAGCGTCGATTAATGATCGCGCCCTCCTGATTTGCGACCTGGCACGGGTCCGCAGCGGCATATTGCGACCGCGCTTCCTTACCGCTACACGTGTTGACTTTGCACTTGGCACTTCTCTTGTCCTCCTGAATTGCAACCGACGACTTTGTGTCTGTCAGTCGGCGTTACACTCTCGCTCTGCTTACGCCAATCACCCCGCGCACGCTCTCCATCTTGGAGAACAGCCGGTTGAGTTGACTTATGCCATCAACATAAACCGTCAGTGAAACAATGCTGACGTCCTTCTCCTCTTCTGAAACACATGAAGCTATATTAACACCTTCCTCGGAAACAAGGGAGGTAATATCCCTAAGCAGTCCCACTCTGTCCTGCGCCTCAAGCCGAACGCGGACGGGATGCAACTCGTGAGCCTTGCTCCACGCAACGGGAACCAGGCGCTCCGTTTCTCGTTCCGCGATAATGTTGGGGCAGTTCTGGCGATGAACCGTGACGCCCTTGTTCGCGTGATGTATCCGACAATGCTGTCGCCGAGAATAGGTGTGCAGCAGTTCGCCATCCGCGTCAGCAGGTCCCCTACTCCTAATACTTCGATACCGGACGCGGGGCTGCTGACAGGAACACTGTATATCTTCTCGAAATCTGAGTCAGGGGGGATTTCCTGGTTCGCAATGCGGTCAACAACCTGCTCTACGGTATCTCGCCGCCGCCCAGAGCGACCATAAACTCATCGGTACTGCTAAATCCAAGAATGGTCGAAAGCTCTGCGTCCGTCATTGCCAGGTTCAGCCGCCGCAACTGCCTGCGGAAAATATCCTTTCCGCGTTCAATATTAGCTCTGCGCTCCTGCCGGTTGAACCACTGCCTTACCTTTGTGCGCGCGGAGTTCGAGTTTAGGTAGCCGAGATTGGGGTTCAGCCAGTCAAGGCTGGGACCTCTCACCGCCTTGCTGGTCATGATTTCAACGGTGTCGCCGTTCTGCAGCGTGTAGGTGAGCGCAACCAGCTTGCCGTTAACTTTCGCCCCAATGCAGCGATGGCCTATATCGGTGTGGATGCGGAAAGCGAAGTCGAGAGGCGTCGCTCCGGCAGGAAGTTCTTTCAGATCGCCCTTCGGCGTATAGACATAAACCTGGTTCTTGAATATGTCCATCTTGAACGACTCTACGAACTCGTGCGAGCCATTCACATCCCGCTGCCAGTCGAGGAGTTGGCGAACCCAGGTCATTTTCTCCTCAAACTCGACGTCGGAAGTGCGACCCTCCTTATAGAGCCAGTGAGCCGCAACTCCATACTCAGCGAGACGGTGCATCTCTTGAGTTCGTATCTGAACTTCGACAGGATGGGCGTCTATGCACAGCACCGTTGTGTGAAGCGACTTGTAGAGATTGTCCTTGGGATTGGCGATGTAGTCGTCAAACTGCCCGGGCAACGGGCGCCAGTTGGAATGCACAACGCCAAGCGCCAAATAGCAATCATTAACGCTCTCAACAAGTACACGCAGGGCAAAGAGGTCATGGATGTCATCCACACCTAAGTTTTGCCGCCTATACTTTTCTGTTTTCTTGTGAATACTGTAAATGTGCTTAGGGCGACCCGTAACTTCCGCAGTAACACCTGCATTGTCCAGTTCGGATTGAAGCAGCGAGCGCACACCTTCGATATATTCTTCGCGCTCCTGCCTCTTCGCGTTCAGCATGCCAGAGATTTCCTGGTAAGCGCCGTTATTCAGATGCTGAAACGCCAAGTCTTCCAGGCGCCACTTTACTTCCCAGATTCCGAGCCTATGCGCCAGAGGAGCGAATATCTCCAACGTCTCCTTCGCAATGGCGCGGCGCCTGTTCGGAGACAGCGCTTGGAGAGTGCGCATGTTGTGCAGCCTATCCGCAAGTTTAATCAGTACTACGCGTACATCGGACGCCATGGCGACGAGCATCTTGCGCAGGCTCGCGGCTTGCTGCAAGTCCACATCGGAATCTCGCAGAACGAATCCGTTTTTGCCCTCTTCGAAATCCACCTCTGCCTGCGTCAACTTCGTCACGCCGTCAACGAGTCCCGCAATTTCCTTGCCGAACTCGTCCTCGATTTCCTCCAGGCACACATCGCAGTCTTCTACAACATCGTGCAGCAGACCTGCGGCAAGTGCGTTGGCATCCAGCCTCAGTTCCGCCAAATACAGCGCGGTCTGAAGCGGGTGCTCGATGAAAGGCTCGCCGGAGCGCCGCACCTGCCCTTCGTGCGCGTCCGCGGCGTAACGATAAGCCCGATCAATGATGCCCAGCCTATCCGCCGGCAGGTAAGTTCTCGCCTTTTCAAGGAGAGCGTCAACCATATCCTTGTGCCTCTGACAATGCTTGGCAATTGGGAATTAAGCCACCACTTATAGTATATCCCAGCGCACCCAGTCGTACAATCAGTAGAAGCGACAACAACTCAACTAGGCAGGGTCTATTCGAACTGGGACTTATCCGCCTGCTCGGCGTCTCTTCCTGGCAATTGCGAATGACTCCCAACTGTAGGCAAATGCCCCAACGCATAGCAGCGCAACGCCGAGTATCAGCCCTCGGCCAGGGTCTTCGCCAAGTATGAACCATGCCAGAATGACGCCCGACACCGGCTGCACAAAGTAGAAGAATGCAATTGTGGACGGCAGGTATCGCTTAACTAGCCATGCGTTGCTGAGAAATCCGACGCCGCAATTACTATGCCCTGGTATCCGAGCGCGAGCCAAAAACCGATGTCAGTTGTATATGTGGGAGTCTCGAAAATATAGCTTCCAATGCCAGAAGCAGTGTTCCAATCACGAGTTGTCCCAGCATCAGTTTGCCTTCAGAGACATTCTGCGCGAAGTTTGACAGCATTATCAGCCTAAGCCCCAGTAAGCCCGCCGATACCAGGCTGAGCACATCGCCGAGAACAGTGACGCCTTCCTGACCTACGCCGGTATCTCCGAGAACGACGACAAGAACACCTGCGTAGGAGAGGAACAGCGCGACTCCCTTCCAGAGTGTCAGGCGGTCGGAAGGTATGAAGAACCTCGCCAGAGTCGCAGTCCAGATGGGCAATGTGGAGTTAAGAGCGACGCCGTGTCCAGCGGACGTGAGGTCTTGCCCCACATTCATAATTATTAGCTGGACGGAGAAGAGCGCGCCAAGCACCAGCAGCGGCTTCACCTCGTGCCTTGCGATCGCCAGAGATTCCCTTCTGACCGCCAGGTATGCGAGCGTGACGATGCCTCCTAACACGAAGCGCATCCAACCTACCTGCATAGGCGCGCCATGCTCAAGAGATGCCTTCAGGCTGACATTGTTGCCACCCCACATCGTCGCCACTAGCAGCGCAAAGGCACTCGGAATAAGCCCTGCTGGACGACGTGTTTCCTCGCCCGATTTCCCCACTTACTTAGACGCCCCTTCGCAAGCGAACCCTCGAACCCGCCTTGTGACTCGTGATAGCTAGCACGGTGCCACTGCTGTCATCCGGCTTCACTGAATTATGGATTAACGGCATTAATCAGGATTCTGCGCAGACTTCTGAAGGTAGTCCACTCGAAGGAATAGATGGCTCTGTTCACGCGAGGCATTCTACCATACCAGTGTGGTACTTCCCCAATTTGCTGTCTAGTCAATAGCATTTCGGTTAGGATAAAGTATAGGTAACACTCAATAATTTGGGCTAACCGCACTCAAAAGGAGGATACCTGCCTTCGATGCAGCATCAACCTCCCGGAAGTGCGAAGAGAACATTCCCGCCACACATCCACAGACGCCTGACTGCTGTCTCAGCAATCTATAGGCGAATTGGTTCCACACTCGCCATAGTTGCGCTTGTATCGCTGCTCGCCTTGTGGTCCATTCTGATGGCAGTATCCCCCGACAGCGAGGCTCAGGCACAGATAGTACCTCCTACAACTCCTTTGACTTTGCCGCAGAGTGATAGTGTTTCACTACAGACCGATTTACCGAGAATAGGCTTGGTAAGCCTTTCACCCTCGCCAGTGGAAGAGGGCGAAACACTGCGAATTTTAGTCAGGGCTCATCGACAGATAGTCGGAAGTGACACAGAAAATGGAAGGTTGATTGGCGGGGTCCAAATATTTGATCCGTCAACAGACCAATCTGCTGAACTGCATGCCTTTGCGTTTCGTGTTGGTGAAATTGAAGTTGCAGCCGTTTCATACACGGTACCCGATAAAACGCCGACGGGAAGAACCATTCGCGCCGGGTAAATCCGGCTTTTAGCAATTATGTGGTGGGGTCAGCGGCGTCGCTCACCGTTCGGGTTATCGGCGACGGCGAGCCGCAGCCAGCTACGTCTACACCCACGCACACAAATACGCCGATTGCCACTGCAACTTTTACGCCTACGGCGACGGCAACTGCCACACAGACGGCAACACCTACTGCGACGGGAACGGCTACGCAGACGCCCACGAACACCCCTACTAGCTTAGCAACCTCAACCTTCACTCCAACACCACCGCCAACTCAGACATCAACGCCGACTATCCCGCCCACAACTACGCACACACCTGCGCCGACCAATACTCCCACTCAGACGGCGACTGCCGAACCGACGTTGACGCCGACATCGACACTTACTTTAACTCCTACGCATGTCCCGACATCGCCACCTGCACGGCGAAGGCGGACTTCTACGCCACGTCCCACGTCTTCTCCCGCACCTACTGCAACGACCGTTCCATCACCGACCGTTGTACCGTTGCCAACGTTAGCGCCTACTGCCACGGAAGTGCCGAGGGCTGAAGCGACAAGCACGCCGGAACCAACCAGGAGGCCTACTGCGAGGAGGAACACGGCGACTCCAACGCCCACGGATACACCGACTGCTACCGCGACTCACACAGCAACTCCTGAACCGACTGCCACGCCAACGCCGACCGATACGCCCACGGCTACCGCCACTTCAACCGCCACAGCGACAGCGACAAACAGCCCAACAACGACTCCTACACGGACGGAGACCCCAACGGCTACTCCATCGCCTACCTCGACGCCGACGTCGACCTCTACGAGTACACCCTTGCCAACTCCGACTGCGACCGTTAAGCCTTCCGGTCTGTTGGGCAACTTTCAACAGCCGACGCTACCGTTAATCGGTAACGCCGCTCCACGCATACGCAACACGCTGAACACTATAGCGAACGCGCCTCGCCAGCGAATCACTCTGGTAATAGTGCTGATGGTAACCAGTGTCTTGGCTCTCGCGACGTTCGCCTATCTGGTACTACGGAGGCGCTAGCAGAACTGCACCTACGGCAGATTACCCTACCTGCACAAAAGCGGTCATCTCAGAAGCCACTGCTGGAATTGCCATCGTGAACTCCGCATACTCTCCATACTCGGTGTCCACGGTAAGGTGCCCGCCTAATCGTCTGGCAACATCGGCGGCAATGGGCAACCCTAATCCTGCGCCGAGTGCCCCATCACGTGTGGAAAAGAATGGGTTGAAAATGTGCCCAACCACGTCATCCGGGATACCCGTTCCGTTGTCGCGCACCCTCACCTCTACCAAGTTGTCGTCTTCGTACAAACGGCTGGAAATACGCAGGACGGGCTGGTAGTTTGCGCCTTCTTCTTCCAACTTCATTAGCATTGAATAACAAGCGTTGGACACGAGGTTGACAATTGCCTCTCCGAAGTCATGCTCGGCAAGAGGCACCTCCCCCACCGACGAATCCAAGTCAAGGACACGCTCAACTGAGAAGTCCTTCCATTGCGCCTCAAAGGCCTCACAGCCAGTGTTGACAATCTGTGGCAGCATCGAATTCAGTTCCATAGGCACAGGCTCGCCGCCCTCGACGCCCATGGCACGCATGCGCTCAACAATCGCCAGCGCCCGTCCTCCGTTGATGCACACGCGGTTCAGGCTATCTGAAATCTCGGCACTGATTTCTCCGAGAAGGTTCACATCTTCCTCAGACATGGCACTCTTATAAGTCTCAAGCATTTCCGAAAGTTCGTCGTACAACTCAAGCGATCCTTCGGAGAAGTTGGTGACGAAGTTCAGCGGGTTGCTGATTTCATGCGCCACGCCTGACACCAGTTCACCGAGGGCAGCCAGCTTTTCCTGCGCCACGAGGCGCGCCTGCATCTGTTTCAACTCTTCGTTGGCCTGGCGCAGTTCCCCATAGAGCTGCTCAACCAGATTCAATCGCTGTACTTCCAACGCCTGCTCACGAAACACCTCAAGTGCATTTGCCAACTCGCCGATTTCGTCTTCGCCAACTTCGGGCACAGGTGTCTCCAAGTCTCCCACAGCCATGTTCCGCATTCGTTCCGACATTCTGGAGAGCCGGCGCACCATGCCGTTGCCCACCCACAGCCATGCCGCAAGAGTAGCGGCTATCACGGAGACCACGCTGATGAGCGTCAGAAGAAGCCGACCTTGGTCGAAGGTGCTGACAGCAAGCCCAAGCGAAGATGTGGACTGGTCGCCGGCGCCGGAAAGCAGGGCGGAGACTGAAGTTTCCAGCGCAGCACTGGAATCGCTGAATGAGCGGATAGTTCGGCCTCCCTCTCCTTAAGCACTAATTGCTGTCCGCGAGCCGCGAACACACCCTGACCGTCTGCCAGAGAGACGATGGTCGGGTCAATGCCCGCAGCATGCAGACCCGGTGAACTCGTCCCAGAGTCGTTGCAGCGCATCTTCGTTACTCGCAAGCATGGCCCGGTTAAGCACAACAAGAGCTATTTGAGAGGCGCTATCATCAACCGAGAGCCCATCCACACGCTGCTGCAAGTCAGCCGCAGCAGCATTGGCCTCTATCAAGGCATTCCCGTATACGGCAAGATTATCTATGACCTCGGTCAGTCCGTACGCCGCATCCTGAACTGCCTGTGCGGGAGGAACCAGTTCCGGGACGCTGCTGGCTGTGGCCAGCGCATCTTCCAGTCGCTCCAGAGATTCCGACGCAGAATTCACTTCATACGCGTCGCCTTCGATTCCCGGCTCTGCCAAGAGTCCCAGGGCTATGGAGCGCAGCCGCTCTGCTTCCCGCGCCGCTGCCCATGAGGCTTCGAGAGCAGGCACAGACTCAGACCGCACCTGGTAATTCAGATCTCCGCTCCGCTCGAAGTAATACACTCCTACTGCGCTCGATACGAGGGTCAGGAACACTGCGAAGCCCAGCGCAAGATATAGTTTTGTGCCAATGCGCTGCCATATATTTCCAAGAGCGCCCATACCGCAATTCCCCCTGCATCAGTTCAGCGTGATTCATCTAATTGACTTGCCGAAAGTTTTTAACGGGCAACCAAATTGGTAAAGCAGCCATTGAACACAGGCGCTTGTGATACAATTTGTGCGCCTAATTTCCGATTGAGCTTGGTGCGTCCCCAAGGAGCGATCCCCTCGAATGTGTGCCGACAGAATCAATAGAATAACGCCATCTCCCATCAGCGGATTCCCGGAATGGACGCCAGCCGAGCGCCTGCTCGAACAGCGGATGATTGACCAGATTCGCGCGGCGTTTGAGCGCTATGGATTCTCGCCAATTGAGACACCTGCCGTCGAGCGCAACGCCGTCTTAACTGCGAAGGGCGGGGCGGAGACGGAGCGACAAATATACAGCCTTACGGGACTTCACCCTCAGTCGGGAGGCGACGCTAGAGACTACTCGCTCCACTTCGATCTGACGGTACCGCTCGCAAGGTACGTCGCACAGCACAATAACGAGTTGGTATTTCCGTTTCGCCGCTACCAGATTCAGAAAGTCTGGCGCGGCGAACGCCCGCAGCACGGACGATTTCGTGAGTTTACGCAGTGCGACATTGACATCGTGGGGGACGGCAAGCTCAGCCTAATGGCCGACGCCGAGATTCCCGCCGTCATATCCACTGTGTTCACCAGCCTCGCCATAGGCGACTTCACTATCAGGATCAGCAACCGCAAGATTCTGACCGGATACCTCGAGCATCTGGGCTTTGACGAAAGCGAGTCCTCGCTGATTCTGCGAGAAGCCGACAAAATTGACCGTCAGGGAACCGGGCCGTTATTGCAGGCACTTGACGACCTGCCAAACGGCAATGCCGCGACAAGCGACATACTCGTGCTCGTGCAGATGAGCGGCAGCCCTGCAGATGTCCTATGTGCACTCGAACTGATAGATGGCGGCGACCGATTCCGACAGGGTGTGGACGAACTGAAAGCGGTTTTCGAGCACGCTACTGCTTTCGGCATCGCTGACGAGAACATCGCAGCCGACATCGGCATCGTGCGCGGTCTTGATTACTATACCGGAACGATATACGAAACACGTCTTGACGACCATCCGCAACTGGGAAGCATCTGCTCCGGCGGTCGTTACGACGACCTCGCCAGCTATTTCATCCGCAAGACGATGCCGGGCGTCGGTATATCCATCGGTTTTACTCGGCTGTTCTCACAGTTGTTGCAGGCGGGCATCGTCAAGCCGGGAAGCGCCTCTGCCGCACAGGTCCTCGTAACTGTGCCCGACGAAAGCCTGATGAGCAACGCGATCGAAGTAGCCAGCTCGTTGCGGGCAGCCGATGTTAACACCGAGATATTCTTCGAGCAAGCGCGTCTCGGAAGGCAACTCAGGTACGCCTCGCGCAAGGGCTTCAGGTTCGCAATCATACCGCTGCCGGAGGACTTGGAAGTTGCGCGCATCAAGTTGCGCGACATGGATGCCGGCGAGGAGCACACAGTTGCGATGGATGACTTGCCAGGCGAGATCGCGCGTCACATCTCATAGCGCTTTTTTCGCCCAACTTGGCAATTTCTAGGAAGGTGATTCTGAATGATTGGATTTATAGGCGGGACCGGACCTGAAGGGCGTGGGCTCGCGCTGAGGTTCGCACTCGCGGGCGAGGATGTGCTGATTGGCTCGCGGGACGCTGTTCGCGCGCAGGCGGCGGCTGACAGCGTACTGGAGATTGCGCCCTCCATATCTATTGCCGGAGCACTGAATGCCGAAGTTGCGGCGCAATCCGACACGGCGGTTGTTGCCGTGCCATACGCAGCGCAGAAGCAGACTTTAGAATCATTAACCGATGAGTTGCGCGGCAAGTTGATCATCAATGTGGTCGCGCCTCTAGCGTTCAGCAAGGGCGTTGCCAGCGCGATTAAAGTCGCGGCGGGTTCAGCGGCGCTTGAAGCTCGCGAAATTATTCCTGATGCCACACATGTCGCAGCGTTCCACAATGTCAGCGCACAGGAACTGCTCGCGCCCGATAGGCCGCTAAACACCGACATCGTAGTGTGCAGCGATGATTCGGAAGCCAAGAGTAAGGTGATTGCTCTGGCGGAGACGATAAAGGGAGCGCGAGGGGTTGACGGCGGAGGATTGGAGAATGCGCGGTACTGCGAAGACTTGACGGCTCTACTATTGAACATCAATCGTATCTACAAGGCGCATTCGATGATTAAGATTGTGGGGATTTAGTTTCCTAGTCGCGCGGTCTAAACGCTACCAATCGGGTTGGTCTGCAATTCATCTGACCTTTTGATTGGTTCAGGGCAAGTAGGTTAAAGGAGGAGTTGCCATGAAACTCAGGGTACTTGGGGCGCACAATGTGGAGAGCCGCCATACGAGGATGGAAAGCCACCTGATTGACGGCGTACTCGCCTTGGATGCGGGGTCGCTCACGCGCTCGCTGACGCACGACGAATTGCGAGGAATACGCGCCATCATCCTGTCCCACAGGCACTTCGACCACGTGAAGGACCTACTGCCTCTGGGCATCGCAGTTCGCAACGAGGGCGTCACTATAGATGTGTACGCAATTCAGGACACGGTTGACGCCGTAACTGAAACGCTGATGAACGGCAGGCTGTTCCCTGACTTTCTTAGTTCGCCAAGCGTAGAAGCCCCAACCTTCGGATGCACGCCGTCAAGTTCTACGAACAGTTTAAGGTGCTGGGCTATGACGCGATGGCTGTGCCTGTGCCCCATTCTGTTCCAGCGGCAGGCTTCCAGATTGGCGATGGCAATGTAAGACTGTTCTACACCGGAGACACGGGCAGGGGGCTAGGCGCGGCGTGGGAGCATGTAGCGCCGGATGTTCTGCTCACAGAGGTTACATTCGGCAATGAGAATGAGGCGGGCGCGAGGGCGGCGGGTCATTTGACGCCGAAGTTGCTGATGGGGGAACTCGACGCTTTCAGCGAGATACACGGGCGAACGCCGCAGGTAGTCGTGTCGCACATCAACCCAGCATGGGAGGATGCGGTGCGGACAGAGCTTGCAGATATAACGGCGGCGACAGGACAAGCCTTTACCATCGCTGAGGCGGATATGAGCCTGGAGCTTGGCCGCGAATCGTCGCGAGTCCTGGAGGGTTGATGATGGCGCGCAAGACGGCCTTCATATACTCTGACAGCCTCTCGAAACACACATTGAGCGAGACGCACCCAATGAAGCCGGTTCGTCTCCGCTATACCTATGAACTTCTGAAAGCCTATGGCGCGTTCGATGCGCCGAACGTCTCGCTGGTCAGCCCGCGCGCCGCCTCGAACGATGAATTGCTTTGGTATCACTCGCCTGAATACATTGAGGCGGTGCGGCGGCTGAATGACGGGGACTCAGCGTTGATCAGCTCAGCTTCAATTTCGGACCTGGGGACAACCCCAGCCTATCAGGGCATCTATGATGCCTCAGCCCTGTCCACTGGCGCGACAATGACAGCGGTCGAGTTGCTGCTTTCGGACTGAGGTGGATGCGGCGTTCAGCATATCGGGGGGTCTCCACCACGCGATGCCATCCTACGACTTATGGTTTCTGCGTCTTCAACGACCCGGTCATCGGCATCAAGCGCCTTCTGGCACAGGGCATGAGAGGTGGCTTACGTGGACATCGACTGCCATCACGGCGACGGAGTGCAGCATGCGTTTTACGACACTGACGGGGTGATGACGATCTCGCTACACGAGTCGGGAGCGTTCTTGTTTCCGGGCACGGGGCACACACAGGAGATCGGCGCCGGCAGAGGCAGGGGCTACTCGGTCAACGTGCCTCTTTATCCCTACACGACTGATGAGGTATATCTGTGGGCGGTGCGTGAAGTGGCGATGCCCTTATTGCGAAGGTTTCGCCCCGATGCGCTAGTTACGCAACTGGGCATTGACTCGCACTTCAAAGACCCGATTACGCACCTGGCCCTGTCCGTGCAGGGGCACGCGGCAGTCGTAGAAGAGTTGGCATCGCTCGGAGTGGGCAAGTGGCTTGCTCTTGGCGGCGGGGGATACGATTTGCAGGCGGTGGCGCGGGCATGGGCGTTGGACTTTGCGGTTATGTCCGAGCAGCGTCTGTCCGCAAATATACCGCAGGCGTACAGCGAAAAATACGGCGTTTCCTCGCTGCGGGATGTGGACGACATTCCCGTTCAGACCGACATGATCAGGGATGCGAGAACCTTTGCAGAGGCGAGCGCCCAGTCGGTGCAGCGGCTCGTTTTTGGGGCGCTCGGGATGCGATGACCAAGGAATTGAGAATCAGCTAACTACCTATAATGTCTCGCAATGCGGGTTCAATGCTCTCCCAGTTGAACTCGAACCCACTCTCAGTCAGACGCTGCGGGTGCAACCTTGCAGAGCCAAGCACGAACTCCGCTGCCTCTCCCATACTACGACGAAGCGCGAACGCAGGCACGGTAAAAAGCGCAGGGCGCGACAGGACGCCGGCAAGAGCTCGCGTGAATTCGGCGTTCGTTGCTGGATTCGGCGCAGACACATTCAACGGACCTCGCAGCGTGGGTGTCTTCAGGGCATAGGCGAACGCATCAACGACATCGTCGAGATGAACCCAGCTCATGTACTGCCTGCCACTGCCGAGCTTGCCGCCCAGTCCCAGCTTGAACGGTAGCAACAGGCTGCGGGGAAGATCACCCGTCTTGGCTGAGTACTACGCCTATTCGCATATTGCATACGCGAATGCCGGCGTCGGACGCAGGTGATGTCGCTGCTTCCCATTCGGCCGTTACATCGGCAAGGAAGCCAGTACCTTGAGGTGAATCTTCAGTTAGCAGTTCGTCTGCCCTAATCCCATAATATCCGAGAGCAGAAGCGCACAGAAATACGGAAGGCTTCGGGTCAAGGTGAGCCAGCGTCTCAGCCATAAGGAGTGTGCTGTTGACACGGCTATCGCGAATCTCTCTCTTGTACGCCTCATTCCATCGCTTACCAGCAATGCTCGCACCGCCTAGGTGTACAACCGCTTCCACTCCCACGAGTGCAGATGCGTCTATGCTACCCGCGGCAGGTTCCCAGCGTACTTCATCGTCGGCGGCAGGTGTTCGCCTAACTAGGCGCAGGACTTCATTCCCATCGTCCAGCAGCCGACGTACAAGCGCAGTACCAATCAGGCCTGATGACCCCGCGACGAGAACTTTCATGCCGCCCTCCTTGCGCCGTCCACTCTGCTCTAACGTGTGAGTGGCCGACATCCGGCTTCCAAATGACCACTAGCGTCAGAAACTCTGAAGATACAGAGCAAATTTCTACCTAGTCTGTTTATTCGCGCGAAGGTATCTATATATCCAGATTAAAGATTCCTCACCCATAGGTCAAGGATCACGGTACGGCCATAATTCTGACGCTCGTTGAATTTGCGATTGGTATGTAGAAGCCTTTCGAGTTAGCAACATCTGCTTGCGAACAGTATCTGATATACTACACTGAAGCAAAGTTTTAACCATTTCCAGCGAGCGCGACTCCCTATGACAATGCAAGAGCGGCTTGAGGCTATCGAGCAACGCTACGACAAAATCGACAGTCTAATGGCGGACCCCGAAGTGTCTGCTGACTACACCCGTATACAGACGCTCGCCAAGGAGCAGTCGTCCATTCGCACCATCGTTGAACTGTCGCGCGAGTACCGCGAAGCGCAGACACAGCTTGTTGAGGTGCACGCCCTCATCCGCGAAGAGTCCGACTCCGAAATGATTGCACTGGCTAGAGAAGAGGAGTTGGAATTGCAGGCGGACATCGAGCGCGTCGAATCTGACCTGCGCATCGAGCTTATCCCCAAAGACCCCAACGACGAGAAGAATGTCATCCTTGAAATACGCGCCGGTACAGGAGGCGACGAAGCAGGTCTCTTCGCGTCCGACCTTTACCGGATGTACACTCGCTACGCACAACGTAACGGCTGGAAGACCGAGGTCATCGACGTCAACCAGACAGGGTTGGGCGCCATCAAGGAGATTGTGTTCGAGCTGCGCGGTCGCGGCGCTTACAGCCGTCTGAAGCACGAGAGCGGCGGCCACCGTGTACAGCGCGTACCCGTAACAGAATCCAGCGGACGCATTCACACGTCCGCCGCAACTGTCGCAGTGTTGCCGGAAGCGGAGGAAGTGGACGTCGACATTAAGCCTGAAGAATTGGACATCGATATATTCCGCGCCGGCGGCCATGGCGGACAGAATGTGCAGAAGGTCGAGACGGCAGTACGAATCACGCATGTTCCGACCGGCATCGTCGCGACTTGTCAGGACGAGCGCTCGCAGCTCAAGAACCGCGAAAAGGCGATGGCGGTGCTGCGCTCAAGACTCCTTGCGCGCGAGATTGAACGCCAGCATCAGAAAATATCCGAGGTGCGCCGCAATCAGGTCGGAAGCGGCGACCGCTCCCAGCGCGTCCGCACTTACAATTTCCCGCAGGGGCGCGTGACCGACCACCGCGTAAACCTATCCAGCTACAGTCTAGAGAGCGTTCTTGACGGGGACATCGACGAGTTCATTAACGCTCTCATTCAGCAAGAGCAGGCGGACGCACTCGCATTCGGCGGTTGAGGGTTGTCGTGTCTGACAAAATCAGGCAGGTTGCGTCCGAAGTAGAGGCGACACTCGAACGGAACGGAATCTCAGACAGCCGTCTCGAAGCTGAAGTCCTGCTTAGGCATGCTCTGAAATACGACCGCGCACAATTCTACGCCTCGCTGAATGAGCACATCAGCGCAGAGCAAATTCAGCACATTCAGGATCTTGTTGATCGCAGAATTGACAGGGAGCCTCTCGCGTACATCACGGGACAAAGGGAGTTCTACGGTTTGGACTTCTTCGTCAGTCCCAATGTCCTGATTCCGAGACAGGAGACCGAGCTACTCGTTGACGCGGCGTTGGCGTTCGCGCGGGAGCATCCCGTTGGTGTTATCGCAATCGCCGACATTGGCACAGGAAGCGGCGCGATCGCCATAGCCATCGGAGTCAATCTACCGGACTCGCGAGTGTACGCCACAGACTGCTCTGCCGATGCATTGGAAGTTGCCAATTGCAACCGTCAAAGGCACGGCGTTGCCGACCGAGTTTCACTCCATAGAGGAGACTTGCTCGCACCCATAGTTCAGCGTATTGACCTGATAGTCTCAAACCCGCCATACATTGCCAATCACCTGCTGCCCGGATTGCCCTCCGGAAGTTCTACGGGAACCTCAACTCGCCCTCGACGGCGGCGAACAAGGCTTGGAAGTTATACGCCGGCTGCTAGAACAAGCGCCACCAAAGTTGAATGAGGGGTGGTCGGCTGATACTGGAGATTTCACCTGAGCAGTTAGAGCAGGTTTGCGCTATGGCGCAGGAGCAGTTCCCTGGCTCTGACATCAAGTACATTAGCGATCTGCTAGGGTTGGCTAGATGTGTAACAATCTCAACATAGCAACAGAGGCAGCGATTATGGCTGCCTCTGTTCGTTGAGTGTGTTATTCCGTTTAGGATGAAGGCAGAAATTACTCCATGCCCAACTGGTAGTGCTTGCCCTCTGTCTTTATCGACGGCGCAACCACGACCTCCGCGTCGTGCATTTCCTGTATAGTCTGCGCACCAATCATTCCCATGCATACCTGCAAGGCGCCCATCAGATTCTGTGTACCGTCGGTAACCGAAGTTGGACCATACAGAATCTGCTCAAGGCTGCCGTTTATGCCAACCTTGACGCGCGTTCCTCGCGGCAGTGCGGGATGCGGGTTCGCCATACCCCAGTTGTAGCCCTTGCCCGGCGCCTCCTCGGACTGCGCAAGCGGCGTGCCCAACATCACCGCGTCCGCACCGCATACGAATGCCTTGCAGAGGTCTCCGCCCGTCCGTATGCCCCCATCCGTGATTATCGGTACATAGCGCCCGGTCTGTGCATAGTATTCGTCGCGGGCAGCGGCGCAGTCTAACGTTGCGCTCACCTGTGGCACACCAACACCCGTCACCTCGCGCGTGGTGCAGGCAGCGCCCGGGCCAACACCTACGAGCACGCCATGGATGCCCGTCTCCATAAGCTCAAGCGCCACATCGAAAGCTACGCAGTTGCCAACCAGCACCGGCACGTCAAGCATCTCAAGCAGTTCCGGAAAACGCAGCCCACGCGCGCTGGTAGAGATATGCCTTGCGGTCGTAACTGTGGACTGAACCACAATCATGTCCGCACCTGCCTCAGCCGCAATCGGTGCAAGTCCCTTGGTATTCGCAGGAGTAACAGAAACGGCGCACGCAGCGCCGTTTCTTCTTCATCTCTTCTACCCGCTCACCTACTAGCTCAGGTCGTATGGGGTGCCGTGTAGAGCTTTTGCAGCAGGCTCGTAACCTCGTCCTGCGGCGTGGTGACAATCAGGTTTAGAATCTCATCCGGGTCATCATACCGCGCCTGCACACCTTCGAGGTTCATTACCCCGAGTCCTCCCAATTCGTTCATTTTCCCCACGAATTTGGGCGATCCAACCGCGTCCATTGCGGAAGCAAGCACCGGCATTTTCAGTGTAATGCCGTCAATCGGGAAGTCCGTACTCACCAACTCGGGATTGATGGTAACCTCTCCCGGAACGATTGCGACTTCATCAAATCCATAGACTCGTCGTAGTTTTTTGATGCGAGGTGTTGCCAAGATACGACCCTCCCAAAAATTATGGATTGCCTGAATATAGCAAAGTAAGGTGGGTTAAATCAAGGAGATTCCAGCAGGTTTCGCACGCTGGACGGTAGACTGACGTGTAAAATTTATTATTAAGCGTGATGATATAATGCTGAAGCAACGGCGGTCAACATAACTGCCCAGATGTTCTTTATTGCAATGGCCAATACTGGCCTAGGCTTAATCATCATTGGATGTAATAATTTGTGTGCAATAGACTCAGGTTTGGAAGAGGCGATAAGGCGGCTAGGCGGTAGCTGTGGATTTGACATCGTGCGCTTCACAACCGCCGACGCATTCTCGCGCGACGAAGCAGCCGCTCTGAAGCGCATCCGCGACGGGCACATGGACGGCTTTTCATGGTACACCGAAGAGCGAGTGCGCCGTGCCAACCGTCCGCAGGAACTTCTCGAAGGCGCAAAATCAGTCATATCGCTCGCACTCAGCTACAACACGGGCGAGCCGAATCCACCTGATTCTCAGCCCCGCGGCAAGATAGCCCGCTACGCATGGGGCGACGACTACCACGATGTCATCAAGAAGCGTCTCCGCAAGTTCGTCTCCAAGCTGCCATCCATCGCAGGGCGCCCGGTCAGCACTCGCATTTTCGTTGACGACGGACCAATGAATGACCGCGCGGCTGCGGCCCGCGCAGGTATCGGCTGGTTCGGCAAGAACACCAACATCCTGACGCAGAGCCACGGCTCGTGGGTATTTCTGGCGCAGGTAATCACCGACATTCCACTCGAACCAGACGCGCCACTAAAGAAGACCTGCGGCGAGTGTGTCCTCTGCATAGACGCTTGCCCTACAGGGGGCAATTGTCTCTCCTTATGTCATAGACAACAAGCGCTGCATTTCATACCTTACCATCGAGCTACGCGGCGCAATCCCACGCGAACTTCGCCCTCTGGTCGGAGATTGGGTTTTCGGGTGCGACATCTGTCAGGATGTCTGCCCTGTCAACCGCAAGGCAATCGGTAGCCTCGAACCTGCCTTTCAGCAGCGCCACGACTTCGCGGCTCCCGCGCTCATTCCATTGCTTGAACTCGACCAGGCAGCCTTCAGCGAGCGTTTTAGCCGCAGCCCAATCAAGCGCGCGAAGCGCATCGGGCTACAGCGCAATGTGTGCGTCGCGCTCGGCAACATCGGCGATCCGGTCGCAGTCCCCGCTCTCATCGGCGCACTCCACAGCGACAGCAATCTTGTGCGTCAGCACGCAGCATGGGCGCTCGGACGCATCGACGCCGAGAAGCGGATGTTGCCCTACTCAACGCTCTTGAAGTTGAGACGGATTCCGAGGTTCTGGAAGAGATTCGACAGGCCATTGAGGAGTCGGTGCGAGATGACCGATAGCTGGGCACACTTCTCCGCAGATAGGAAGTATCGCTACTTGCTTGGTAGGCGCGTCAGCGACTCACCGCACCGTCTGCTTTTTGTAATGCTGAACCCAGCAACGGCAGACGAAACCTCCAACGACCCCACTATTCGCCGCTGCATAGGCTTCGCCAAGCAATGGAACTTCGGATTGCTGGATATAGCCAACCTCTTCGCATTCAGAACCGCCTATCCGTCTGAATTGCGGAGGGTAGAAGATCCCATTGGCCCCGAGAACGACAAGTGGATTTACAAGGCGCTCAGCAGCGCCGACCGGGTTATACTCGCATGGGGCAATCACGGATCGTATAGAAGCAGGTCGAATCAGGTAAAGCTAATGGCACTTAAGGCAGCACAGCCCTACCACCTCGGATTGAACAAGACAGGCGAACCGAAGCACCCTCTCTACCTTCCCGCAGCTACGAACCCCGAGCCGATGCACGCGGTTATACTTACGCATTAACAGATTGACTGAACATAAGGTGATTCATGCCCGACGACAAGATATTCATCACACGCAGCCATATCATACCGGAAGCGATCGCGTACCTTGATGGCATATACGACATCGAAGTGTGGCAGCAAAACGCGCCGCCCCCTCGTTCTCTTCTACTTGAAAAGGCGCAGGAGTGCGGCGCCTTGCTGACTGAAGTAACCGACATCATCGACGCCGACCTGCTCGACAGCGCCAAAGACGCTCAAGGTGGTCGCCAACCGCGCCGTCGGCTTGGACAACATAGACATCCCGGCAGCTACGCGCAATGGCATTCTGATTGGCAACACACCCGGCGTGCTGCACGAGTCATGCGCAGACTTCACCTTCGGTCTCATACTTTCACTCGCACGGAACATATCCTACGGCGAACGCAAAATCCGCGCCAAAGAATGGACGGTCTTCGACCAGATTCCATATCTCGGCACGGACGTGCATGGGGCGACGCTCGGCATCATCGGCATGGGACTGATTGGCACGGCGGTTGCGCGGCGGGCGCGGGCGTTCGACATGCGGATAGTCTATTACTCCCGTCACGCGCAAGCCGGAAGTGGAGGCAGACCTTGGCGCGGAATGGCGCGACGACATGGACGCTGTGCTGTCGGAGGCCGATTTCGTGAGCCTGCACATGCCCTTACGTCCGATACCGAGTACATGATTGGCAGACGCGAACTCAATCTGATGCAGCCCACTGCCTTCCTCATCAACACCACGCGCGGGCGAACCGTGAACCCCGCGCGACCTCCACGAAGCATTGGCGAGCGGCACCATAGCAGGCGCGGCGATAGATGTAACCGACCCTGAGCCGATTCCGTTCGACGACCCGCTATTGTCGCTCGACAACCTGCTGGTTACGCCTCACATCGCCAGCGCCAGCCGCCAGACCGTGCGCCGAATGGGGCAAATGTCAGCCGGCAACATCATCGCCGCGCTGCGGGGCGAGGCGATGCCAGGGTGCGTCAATCCGGAGGCGTTGGACAGAACCTAGTTCGTGGGCGTGCTTAATCTTCCCTGAAAGCGTTCACACCCGTAACCAGGCCCGGCAATCCGCCCATCCAGAACGCAACTCGAATCGTCTCCGCGATCTCCTCTTCAGTCGCGCCCATGCCCCGCGCCCTGTCAGCGATGGCCTTGACGCCGTTCTCGTGCGCCAGCAGAGCGTCGCACAGCATCATCATCAGAGTCTTCACCTTAGCTGAAAGTGCGCCATCTGCGACTATGAAATCTCTGTTCGAAGTGAGGATCTCTGCCATTTTGGGGTCTTTCTCAAGCAATGGTACCATGTAGAACGGTATCTGCTGCTGCATCGTGTCCTCCTGCATTGATTGGGCAAGCGTACTGATTGGTCAAACGCGCAATAACTGACGATTTGCCCGATAAACTGAATAACTGGGACTGACCGACAACTTCTTACGCCGCCCCAGCCTCCGCTGAGGTGTCCCGCTGATATGTCGGCCGGATTATCAACTCGGGGATGCATGCCCTCTGCGGCAGGTTCGCGATCAGGAAAATCGCTTCCGCCGCATCGTCAGCAGTTACCATCGTATCCCTCGCGTCATCTGACGGCACAATCGGCCTATTGTCCAGTATAGGTGTGTCCACCTCGCCGGGAATGACTACGCTCGACCGAATCCCCGTATTCTTCAGCTCTGCGTTCAGAAACGCCGTGAAGTTGATGACGGCAGCCTTCGCCGCGCTATACGCCATGCCGGCCAGCATGCTCGCATTCACACCTGCCATCGATGACACATTGATTATCGTCCCTTCGCCGCGCCCCTTCATATGCGGAACGACCGCTTGCGAGCAATAGACGCTGCCGGACACGTTCGTCTCCAGCACAGCGCTCAGCTCCTCCGGTGTGGTTGTCATGAGACGCCGATGGTGCGAGCTGTGCCCGGCATTGTTCACCAGAACGTCAATCTGCCCGTATGCGTCCAGCACATCCTTCGCCATCTGCATAACGCCGTCATAGTCCGTAACATCAAGCCCGAGTGCCATAGCAGTGCCGCCTGCCGCCTTAATCTCATCCCTCACATCTTCGACTTTCGACGCGGTTCTGCCCACCAACACGACCTGCGCACCCGCGTCAGCCATCATCAGCGCTGCGCTGCGACCTATGCCGCTTCCGCCGCCCGTCACGATGCACACCTTATCTTTCAGTCCCATCTTTCACCTCAATTTCGCCAGAATAGGCCATGCTCAGTTAGTTTTGAATTGCCGCGTCAGAGTATATCACGGCGCAAGAGCAAGGACGAAAAGCCCTGCGAGAGCAATGCCCAATCCTACCCATTGACTGATTGCCAGTCGCTCGCCGAACAAGAAAATCCCGCCAAGCATTGGAATCAGCGGATATGTGATTGAGGCTGCAGCTACTATCGAGATGACGCCCACCTCAGCCCCTCTCGTATAAGCGAACATTCCCCCAGTCTCGACGATGCCTGCGACTGCAACGCCCACGGCGAGAGGAATCGTAACGCCCCTCAATGTCCACTGGCGCATTGCGATAGTGAGGGGCACAAACAATCCTAGCGTCAAAGTTCTGCTGATATAGACAGGGAGAAACCACCCAAGCTCCCTGGACAGTATTCCCAGCGCGAAACTTAATACGCCGATGCCAAGCATTGTAGCGATTGCCAGCGCCGCGCCCAACCCGATAAGTCTGCCGGTACTCGAAAAAGATCGAGGATCGAACGACGCCAGTACGACGCCTCCGATGCTGCATATCGCTCCTGCGGCCTGCCAGCCGCTGAGCCGTTCGCCCGTGAACAGCATTGCAAGCGCTATGACTACAATGGCGTATGAGGACACTATAGGGCTGACTACGGCAACAGGTCCCTCATTCAGCGCACGGTAGAACACAAGATATACCAGCAAACCGAGCACAGACACGCCCGCAAGCGCAGCCCAATGCGTCCAAGTCAGAAAGGCGGGATCAAAGACAACGAAGAAATATCCAGCCGCAACCGCGCTGGAAGCCAAATGCACGCCGGTCGCTGTTCGCAGCACGCCCAGCCGCTTGGATGCGAAGGCAGCGAGAAAATCCGCTATGCCCCACCCGACTGCAGCAAGGACACCAAATACGACGCTGGCCGCGATTGCGTTCATACCGGACTGAGTTCGCTCGCGTCAATTACAACATTGCGCAGGAGGGTAGACAGCATCTCCAATTGCTATTCGGATTCCGCCAGCCTATTGCGTATGTCTTTGAGACGGTCGAGGTTGGGCTTGTCAGGACCTTTCTTGTCCAAGCCCGGCACTTCCAACAGAAACGGCACATCAGCAAACGCGGGATGCGCCATTATCGTCTCGAATCCCTCGATTCCAATGTAGCCCTCGCCTATGTTCTCGTGCCGGTCAACGCCTGACGCGAACTCAACTTTGGCATCGTTTGCATGCACGACGACCAGCCTGTCCAGCCCAATTTCGGCATCGAACTCCGCCATAGCCTTTTCAACGCCCTGCGGATCGGCGATGTTGTATCCGGCGGCAAATGCATGCTCAGTGTCGAGGCATATCTTGAGGCGATCCGAGTCCACGGCCTTGATAAGCCTGCCAAGCTCTGCAAAAGACGCGCCAATTTGCGCGCCCATGCCAGCGCAGTTCTCGATAATTAGCTGAACATTGTCATCGGTATTGTCCAGGACCTGCTTGAGCGCAACTCCAGCCTGGTCCAGCACAGCATCGAATCCCACGCCTTTGTGGCTGCCAGAGTGGAATATTACGCCCTGAGCCCCTATCTGCGCCGCCGCTCCCATGTGGTTGGTTAGCGATGCTATTGACTTCTCCACATGGTCGGGCTTGCCCCCGATGTTCACCAGATACGACCCGTGCAGGAATGTTGACTTTATGCCCGCCTCTGCCGCCTTTTCCCTGTACGCTGCGGCCTTGTCGTCGGCAATCGGCTTAAAAGCCCACGCACGCGGGGAAGCAGCAAATGTCTGTATAGCCTCTGCTCCGATGTCCACTGCGCGCCCTACCGCCTTATCCACTCCACCCGCAGCCGATACATGCGCTCCCAATTCCATTCTGAACCTCCATAGGGACTGGTGGCAAAGTCCGTTCACCAGTCGCGTTGTCAAATTTGCATTGCGGCACAAATTCCAGCGGGAATCGCTTCCGCTTCATATCTGCACAAGGATAGCAGGGCGCGACGTCATTCCCGCAAGCATGGTGTGGGTTTCAAATTCGCTCTCGGCCGGCTGGCATGATGGTGAGCGGACTTCCGAGATATGCAGGAACATTGACAGCAGCAACAGTAACTAGACTCATTAAGTCTAGCAAGTCACCGACGCTCACCGATGTATCAGCGGCCTTCCCTTATGAAGTCGGCGACCTTCTCGCCAATCATTATCGTAGTGGCGTTCGTATTCGCGCGAATACAATCAGGCATGACGGACGCGTCGGCTACTCGCAGTCCCTGCACACCCTTTACCCTCAGGAACTGGTCAACAACCGTCGTTGGGTCGGAATCGGGTCCCATCTTGCAAGTGCCGGATACATGGTGAGATGTCCCTGAGTTGCGCCGGAGCCACTCGTCCAGCAGGTCGTCCGACCGCAATTCTTCGTCCGAAGGCATAATCCTGTCGAGCAATAGATCTGAGAAGTTGGAACTCTCGGCGATGCGCACACCCAGCCGTATAGCTTCTCGCATGCGCCGCAGATCCTCTCCCGCTTCGTCTTGGTAATAGTTGTAGTTCAGGTTCGGTTGCACATGCGGGTCAGTCGATTGTAAGGTCAACTCGCCCTTTCCAAGCGCCAACTGCAAGCTGGCGCTCATGCCGATGTAATTGAGATCTTCGTTGATTTCAATATGCGCAGGGGCGATGTTCGCTTGTCATAAGCATCGGGCTAAGCTGCATATCGTTGCGGAGGTCGGACCCCTCAACCGTGTAGCGCAGCCCAACCTGAATTGTCGGCGCCTGAACATCAGGCGGGTCGCCAACGGCGCGATACAGAACGGCGGCGGCAGGATGGTCGCGCAGGTTCTGCCCCACACCGGGCAGTTCTTGAACGACATCGATGCCGAAGCTTCGGAGATGCTCCGCCGGCCCGATGCCCGACAGCATCAGAAGTTGCGGTGAGGCTATCGCGCCGCTGCTCACTATGATTTCGTCCGCTTCAACCGAGAAGACCTCGCCGCCACTCTCAGCCTCAATTCCCACTGCACGCTTGCCTTCAAATAGAATGCGCCGCGCAGTAACATTGCCACGGATAGTCAGGTTCAGGCGGTGTCGCGCCATATTGAGATAGTTGATCGCGTTACTCATCCTGATGCCGTCTATGTTGTTGCGAGCGCGCGGCGACACGCCCGTGGATTCGGGATGGTTCTGGTCCTCATCGATGCGAAAGCCCTCGGCAACGCACGCCTGCTCAAATGCGACTGCGTGCGACATCCATTCGCTGCGAGGCGTGCGGCGCACAGGCACGGGCCCATTTGAGCCGTGAAAGTCGTCACCACCGAAATCCAAATCGGTCTCCAGCTTGTTGAAGTACGGCAACACCTGTGTGAAGCCCCATTCGTCATTGCCCCACTCTGCCCATCGATCGTAGTCCTCCGGAATTCCTCTGAACAGAACCTGGCCGTTCACGGCGCTGGAGCCGCCAGTTGCCTTCCCCCTGGGAATGATCAGGTCATCCTGCTCGGCCGTAAGCCGGGCAGTATATCCCCAGTTGTGCGGCCCATAAGCTGACAGCCACACATTGTTGCCGAGCTTCAGATCGTCTGGCAGGTGATCGAAGTCGGAGTAATCCGGCCCCGCCTCCAGAAGCAGTACCGAGCGATCGGGGTCCTCCGATAGCCGAGTGGCGATAGCGCAACCTGCGGAGCCGCCGCCTACTACGATGTAGTCGTACTTCATGTCATGCCTCCGTGCTTCAGTGGATGCCGTTGAGTTTATACCTATTGCAGTCCCTACCTTACATATCTCATTTTCTGCGTTTCGTCAAAGTTGACGCAAGCGTGGATCAACCTTATCCCGGATCCAATCTCCCAACAGCGTAAAGGCTATCACCGTGAGAGCAATCGCAAGTCCCGGTATCAGGGTAACCCACCAGGCGGTTGTGATGTAAAGTCGCCCCGCCGATGCCATAGACCCCCAGGCAGGGGTCGGTGGTGGAATACCGGCGCCCAGGAAACTCAGTGACGCTTCCGCCAAGATTACCGATCCTACCTGAAAGGTTGCCACTACGACGACGGTATTCATCACTCCCGGGAAGATGTGCTTGTGCAGGATGCGCGTAGTCGATGCGCCGGCAACCCTCGCCAGCTTCACATAGTCGGTCTCCTTCAGCACCAGCGCCTCGCCACGCACCTGACGGGCGAAACTGCCCCAAATTAGAAACGCCAGCAATCCCATCAGCAGCTGAATGCTTGCACCCCATATTATCGCGAGCGCCAGCGCAATCAGGATGAGCGGCAGGGAGAACTTGATGTCCACAATGCGCATCAGAATCTCGTCAACCCAGCCCCCGAAGTATCCTGACACCAAGCCTACTAGCGTACCAAAGCCTCCGCCAATAACCAGCACTATCGCAGCCACCATCATGGAAATGCGTGCGCACCGTAGATCAAGCGTGTGAGCGTGTCCCTTCCGAGATGGTCGGTGCCAAGGACATGCTCCGCGGTTCCTCCAAAAAACATGGGCGGTATATGCCTGTCGTCCAGAGCACCGTCATGCGCGGGGTCGTATGGAGCAACCCATGGCGCGCCCACTGCCGCAACAAAAAGCACAGAAAGGATGATGATCGACGAGACTGGCCAGCGTTGCAGCATGCTAACGCTGACACCAGTCCGCCATGTCCTTGAGGGCGCGAGTACAGTTCCGACCTTAGTGGCAGCCATTTATGTGTACTTTATCCTTGGGTCCAGGTATGCGTAGATGATGTCCACCGCCAGCGCAGCCACGACATAGACCAGAGTTACCATCAGGATGACCCCCTGAATTACCGGATAGTCCGAGTTATTCAGCGCCTGGATCGAGAGCAATCCCAGTCCGGGCCATGCGAAGATCGTCTCCACTACGATGGTGCCGGTTATCAGCCCTGCGAAGGTCAGACCCGCGAAGGTCAGCGGTGCTATCATCGCATTTCGCAACGCGTGCTTCCATATCACGCTCATCCTGGGAACACCCTTCGCCTGTGCCAGCTTGATGTATTCCGAGTCCAGCACCTCCAGCATTGACGAGCGCACCAGTCTCAGCTGACCTCCTGCTGAAGCCCATCCAAGCGTAATTGCGGGCAATATCATGCTGTCCAGTCCTGTCTTGCGAGAAGTGGGAAGCCACTCCAGCGTAACAGCGAACACGAAAATCAGTAACAGCCCGATCCAAAAGGACGGCGCCGCATGCCCAACAATGGCAATCGCCCTCGCAAGGTAGTCCCATGCACCGCCTCTCTTTACCGCTGCCAAGACCCCAAGTGGCAAGCCGATGATTATAGATAGAGCAAATGCCACCACAGCCAACTGCGCACTATTCGGAATTCTGGCCCACATGAGCCTGCTCACCGGTACGCGCTGGAGTACGGACTTCCCCAAGTCTCCTCGCACCAGCTTGCCCATGTAGATGAGATACTGCACCGTTATGGGCTTGTCCAGGCCGAACTCCCTGCCCCAGGCATCATAGTCGGCCTGCGTAGTGTCATCCGATAGTAGTATGGTCCTCGGGTCTCCCTGCAGTCGGGCGAGCGCAAAGACCAGTACGCTGACCGTTATGAGCGTGACGACTGCTGCCGCGAAGCGGCGCAATAGAAACTTCTGCACTCTGTCCATCCCCGTAAGCGTATGGACAATCTCCGGCATCGGCTGCGGAGAAAACCCATGCGTCAATCTTGTCAAGGCGAAAGCCTTCTCCCCACCCTCTAACTAGGTTGAAGCATAGGGAGAAGGTCGCACGGCGTTGCGGATGCTATGGGCCTCTGCACATACTCAAATGCCGTAAGCCCCGCACCTCCGATCGGGATTGTCCAGACGCCCACCTTGGCTGGATTTACGGCGAAGATACCATAAGTCTCAACCACACCGATAATCTGCTGCTGTTCGTGCCACCAGTCCCACTGATCCTCTCGGAGCTTATCTATGCACTCAGCATCAAGGCAGCCGTCTATTTCTGCAATGATTTCAAGCGGCCGAGCCACCTCGAATCCCGGGTTGAAGGCGCCGACGGGATTGCGCCGCAGCATGGCTATCTCGGGGTTAAGCCCAAGTCCGGGACCTGAACTGCGGAACCACCAATCGCCAAACTCGCGCGCCACTACTGAGGGCCTGTTTGCTGAATAAGTGAGAAGCTCGATGTTGACACTTATTCCCACATCCTCCATGAACTTGGCAATAGCCTCGCCAATTTCAACCTCGAGCGGATGGCAGCAGGTCGTTACTCTCATTGTCGCTTCAAATCCGTTCGGCCAGCCCGCCTCACTAAGATACTGGCGCGACAGGTCAGGATCATACGGTACAGCCCACTTGTCCTGGAAATACTTTTCGAATGTCACGCCGGACATTTCTGCCGGACCGGCGGGCCTTCCCAATCCGCCAAGTATGTTGTCCACGATCGCCTGACGGTTTATCGCCATGGACATCGCCCAGCGCACCATTCTGGCGTTTTCCTCGTCCGCTTCATTACCGCACTCCCCTACCCATGGCGCCTCCGGGCTGTATCCGGGCCTGGGATATGGATCGACGACTGTGCCGTCTAGTGTCTCCGGCATGCAGAACCTGCCTTGCGGATATAGGCGCTGATAGCCGCCGCCGGTCAACCTTCTGATGTCCAGCCCTCTGCCCGAAAGCCTTTCGGATTCCGTGACCGGCACAACCGCTATTCAACCTCACCGACAGCCAGAGCTGCAACCTTAGTTGCCTGCTCCTTGATTTCCACTCCCTTCAGCGTCGCGTAGTTTGAGATTTTTCTATGATGCCCGGGCACCGCTTCTACCACTACCTGGTCGCCCGAATCCCACTTAACGAACCTGAAGGGACCTGTTCCTCCTGAAAGATCAAGGTGAGCCTCCTCTTTCCCAAGCGAGTCCGTCCTGTTCTTGCTCACGATCCCGAATGAGCCGCAGCCTCCGGGTCCGTTGAACTGACTATCGATGAAGAAAATGTTCGGCTTGTCCAGAATGAACTGCACGGTGTAAGCTTCGACGGCTCTTACTTCCTGCACTCTTGCCTTTGATATGAAGATGTTGGAATGGATCGAACCGTCCGCGACCATGTCTTCATGTGAATACTTCCAGTCCTCCGATGTCATCTCCCCCCAGCCGCCGTGGAACTGCACCCCTTCCTTTAACTTCCAGGTCAGCACAGTAGCGGTATCGTCGTATGACCACGATTCACCGAGATTGGGTACGATGACAGGATCGATCAGATCCCAACGCTTTGGCTCTTCATAAACGCCGTAGCGGTGGCTGGTGGTCTGGCTGAGGCAAGACACCAGGCTCGGCACCGTTCCGGGGAATGCGATGTCCGACTCGCCAATGACAAGAGTGCCGGAAGGTCCTTCCTGGGAAGACGGAGCGGGGGCCGGACGAGCGGCTCGCGTGGGTAGGCGCCCGGCTGAATAAACACCACGCTCGTAGGCGTAGCCACTGGCACCATAGCGGGCGCAGCGGGTGCGGCAGGAGCAGGAGCAGCGGGCATGGCAGGTGCTGCTTGCGGAGCAACAGCCTGCGCCGGCACAGACGGCGCCTGTGCGGGCGCACCCCCCTGTGGTGCGGTAGCTGGAGCTACAGGCTGTGGACTACTGCACGCCACGAATATAGTCATCATGAGTATAGAAACAAACGTTACAAACTTGAAGGACCACTTCACGATTCCCTCCTCGGGCTATGCTGTTGTTAACTAAAGAAGCTCCCGCACTGATGGACAGACTATAATGTCTATCCTTTGCAAGTGCAACCGCAGTGTCGCGGTGGAAATGCTGATCCAAAAATTCCAGCTATAAATCAAGCAAAACAGGGCAGGCGAATACTTACTAACAGGCTGGGTGAGGTAGCGCCGTCTCCGTGCCTATCCAACATGATCGTCCGAATTTCAGATAGTGCAATAACTACTTACACGGGTCTCGGCATGCCGCCTATAATATATAAAGGTACTGTTAATTTGTTCACTTCTGCATATACAAATAATGTGCTCATTGTCTTCCGATAAGGCGCACTTTTCGCGTTCATCCACGCTGGAAGTCCATCCAGCTAACGGCCTGATGCTCAGACATCCTCATCTTGACTGATCAATTCTCACTCTGAGAGTGAAAACAAAGGAGATTCTATTGAACAGCTCGATATTCGCGGCGTACATTGCCGGAAAGGCAGCGAGAGGTGCTGTCATTTTCTTCATAGGCATGTGTTCTTTAGCGATAGCCATCGCTGCAATCGCCTGCGGCGGAGACGAGGAGAACCGTAGCCCTTCTTTGCCGGTGGGGGCCGCCACGGTGCAGGCCGCCGTGACGCCTGATCCTGTCTCAACTTCCACTCTGACTCAGTTAACCACGCCAGCAACCTCACCCACGCAGATACCCACTTCTACGCCACGCCCAACGCCTGCGCCGGAACCGACTGCGTCGCCAACTCCGGCCCGCGTCGAGTCTCCCACGGCCGTGCCGGAAGCCAAGGTGGAAGATTCCACCTCAGCCACTGAAGATGCAATGGCGGCCGAATTGCCTCCTGAATGCCTCACCGACGGCTCTCTCACCGATCCGAAACTCATTGCGTCGTGCAGCTTCGAAGCGATGGGTCGTCTGCGCAGCGTCAAAGCAGATGTGGATTTTAACCTAGGCGCGCTTCTGCCGGGAGAGTTGCCACCAGGCGCGGAGCTTCCGGAAATGCAAATGCAGGTAGCCAGGGTGTTTCCTGACGAATTTAGCATCACCATGACAGGTCCTGACGGCGAGATCATTCAGTTCATCTTCGCGGACGGCGAGTCTTATGTGAGCGATGTCACGTCCGGAGGTTGGGTCAAGATTCCTAACACGCCGGAGGAGACCGCTGCGATGCTCTTGTCCTTGAACATGGTTGAGCAGCAGATGCAGGAACTGGACAATCGGGACATAATGTGGCAAGAAGTTGTGCTCAACGACGATGGCTCGCAGTACATCGTCTCTTTCCAGCCTCCAGTCGAGCAATCAGGAATACAAGCGCCCCCTCTGTTGACTCAGCTGGTGATCGACGCCCAGAACTTCCTACAAGACTCGGTGTCTCTGCTGATAGTAGATGCAGAGGGAATGAGCAACAAAATTGCCGAATTCCAATACAGCAGCCATGACGAGCCGTTCACAATCGATGCGCCGGAAAACTACATAGAGGCAGATGCATCCATGATTTCGCCCGGCTCAGGCAGCATTGGTGGAAATTCGGAAGTGCCCAGGTAGTGGCTCTCACGAAGAATGGCAACGGCGATGTTGAGGTTACTTTCAGCGATCCCGTTACATTAATCGGAGACGTCGGCCTATATGTCCTCGAACCCTCGACCGTAGGATGGAGCCTCGCTTATATCGACGGTAGTGGCACTGAAACTCTGATATTCGCCGCTGCTTCAGCCGACAATCCTCCCCTTCTACCGGGAGAAAGCCGAATTGTAGGCTTCACGTTTGACTCGCCCGAATCCGACCTAGTGGACGAAGACGGTCAGGTAGCCAATCCCACCTTCGAGGAATGGGTATATCCTGAATAGCGGAATTTTCCCGCGTGAAGAATTAACCGCCTGCAAGATTTGGGAAATGCACGTTTTGCTGTTAGTTTGAGACATCGGCGCGCATTTCTGGTATTCTTCAATGGCTATTTTTCAGTTAGTTAAAGACCATCCACATCCGCACAGGAAGGAGTGCCCCTATGTCCGTCCATACCGTAGCCATACTCAGCCCGGGAGACATGGGTTCAGGCGTGGGATTCGCGCTTGGACAGAACGACATTGATGTAATTACCTGCTTGCGAGGCCGCAGCAACCGCACCCGGCAACTGGCTGCGGAAGCGCACTTTCGAGACATCCCTACGCTAGGTCTGCTCGTTGAGCAGGCAGACCTCATCCTTTCCATTCTTGTTCCCGACCAAGCGGTTACGGTTGCCCAGCAGGTCGCCGCAGCAATGCGCTCCTCCGGCAAGCACGCGGTATATGCCGAATGCAACGCTGTCTCCCCGCAAACTACTCGCAAGATAGAATCGATCATCACGGAGGCGGGTGGTCAATATGTGGACGGCGGCATAATCGGCGGCTCACCCACTCGCGGAACGCCTCCTCGCTTCTACGTGTCCGGCGAACATACGGATGTCGTGGCGGGATTGGACGGTAAAGGCATCACGGTCAAGCCTATCGGCAAGGAAGTAGGCAGGGCATCCGGCATCAAGATGTGCTACGCCGCCCTCACCAAGGGTACTTCGACACTCCAGTCCGCGCTGCTCTCGGCTGCGGAGTCAATGAACCTGACAGACGAACTGATCGCCGAGTTCGAGTTCAGCCAGCCTGACGCCCTCAGACAAATGAACAATGGCATTTCTCGCCTTCCGCCTAACGCGCACCGATGGATTGGCGAGATGCTGGAAATCGCTTCAACTTTCGAGCATCTTGGCGTAACGCCATCATTCCACCAAGGCGCTGCTGAAATGTACCGTCTTCTGAGCCAAACGCCATACGCCTCCGAGACACCTGAAAACGCGGACAAAAACCGCCCCACCAGAGACACGATTCGCGCTGTTGTTGACCTGTTACAACCCGCAATTGTCGCCGACGAGCAGGCAGCAGACTAACGGCATTCGACCGTGACATCTGACTCTGCACCTCACCGTCAAGCGGCAACGATGAAAGCGCTTGTCGTCAATTCGGACCGTGAAAAGCCGTACTTTGAGTTGCGTGAACTAGCTGTGCCATGGCCACGCGCCAATGAAGTGCTCGTTCAGGTCGCCGCGTGTGGCGTGTGCTACCACGATGTGGCAGTTGTCGAGGGTACACTGCGGCGCGGCGTCAAGCCTGACATCGTGCTGGGGCATGAGGTCTCCGGAGTCGTCGCGGAAATTGGTGACGACGTAGTTTCCGTGAAACCCGGCGATAGGATCGTCGTTTCCCTAACAGCCTACTGCGGCGAATGCAGCCGCTGCGCGTCCGGAAACGAGTATCGCTGCATGAGCGGGCGGGGCTTCGGACATGCACTCGACGGCGGCTTTGCCCAATACATGAGCGTACCTGCTTCCAGCGCAATTCCTATCCCCGAATCCATTGACATTTATACAAGCCGCACTGCTTGCCTGTCCCATCGGCGTTGCGGTCAACGCGCTGGAAGACGCAGCACGACTCCAACCCAACGAAACCGCGCTGATCGTAGGCGCGGGCGGCGGCCTTGGCGTGCATCTTGCGCAGGTCGCGGCAGCCATGGGCGCGCGAGTCTTGGCAGTTACCACTTCTCCTGAGAAGCTTGGCGCGCTGGAATCTTTTCGAGGAGTGGAGACAATTCTGGCGGACGGCGAGCTGGACTTCTCCGAAATCGTCCTCGCGCTTACGGAAGACAGGGGCGCTGATGTTGTAGCGAACCCTGTCGGCTCCGCGCTCTTTGGCTCATGCGTGGCAAGCCTTGCGCAATTCGGCAGAATGGTGGTGCTCGGCGAAATTGCAGGAAGAGCTGCGCGCTTCAACTTGGCTGAACTGCTGTTCCGCGACGCATTGATATTAGGCTCTACGGGCGCGTCACCTCGCCACATTCACAGGGCGATCCAGATGGTGGCAGGCGGCGAGATAAGTCCAGGCGTCTCACAACAATTTGCATTCGAAGAGGCCGCGGAAGCCATCGGACTGATGCGCACGGCAACTGCATTCGGAAGAGTCGCGCTCATCCCGCCGCCGCTATGAGGAAAGTGTGCGACAACTCAGGTCATATTGTTAGAATTGGACGATAATTGAATTCGCCCAACTGCCATACGACTACGCTGCAGCCGACCTGCCGAACGGCAACATCCGCCTGAAATCCCCGCTCTCCCAAGCCACCAATACTTGGCTCGCAACCGCAATCGAACTGTAAGTCCCCGCGACAACGCCGATGATGAGCACAAGCAGGAAAGTGCGAATCGTTGCCCCGCCAAAAAGTAGCAGCGCCACCAACACTATCAGCAGCGTCAAGCTCGTGTTCAGCGAGCGCCCTATCGTCTCAGATATGCTCACATTCACATTCTGCGTGAATCCGCGGTTGCCATAGTTGATTACATTCTCACGTAGTCTGTCGAAGACTACGATGGTGTCATTGACGCTGTATCCGATGACCGTCAACACCGCGACCAGGAACATCGTGTTCACTTCCAGCCCTAGCAGGTTGCCGAGAATCGCAAATATCCCCACTACAATCAATAGGTCATGCACCAACGCTACGATAGCGGCGATACCATATCGAAACGGGCGTGGGACACTGCGGAATGCCCACCACAGGTATAGGAAAATACCTACTGCTGCTGCAATTACAGCGTAGATGCCGTTCAGTATAGTGTCTCGTGCCACAACCGGCGACACAAAGTCGGACGACACATCTATGCCATCGGGGCGACAGACTAGCCTCTAGGGCGCCCACCAATCCGTCCTTCTGTTGATCCGAGAGTTCTCGCGTGCGGATGAAATAAGTGTTGTCCCCAAAGCTCTGCACCGTCGCGTCAACCTGGCCGATGCGCGTCAATTCAGACCTCAGTATGTCCTGCGTAACAGGATTCTCGAACTTGATGGTCATCGTGGAGCCGCCGGTGAAGTCGATGCCCATGCGCAGTCCAGGGTTAATGATGAGGAACACCACACCCGGCAAAATGACGATAAACGAAAACAGGAAAAACCAAGTTCTTTTGCCTACAAAGTCCAATTTATTGCTCCTGACGGACAACACCAGTTGAAATTCTAAAATGTGAGTCTAAACAGGCCATGTTTAAGACGCTGGTTGCTAGCTCCTCTGCACAGCTGTCGAAACGGATTGTTGCGGCAGTTCAGATGCTCCGGTCGGCACAAACGCGCCCAGCAGTCTTGCGAGCCCAGTCGAAGCGATTGACGCGCAATATAGTCCTGCTGACCATAATCGCAGAGAACATGCTGATCATTACGCCAATTGCCAGGGTCGCCGCAAATCCCTGAACTATCGTCGTTCCCAACTGGTTCGAGAAGTAGTACAGGATGGCGCAAGTGATAAGCGTGGACACGTTGCTGTCACGAATTGCGGGCCATGCCCTGTTGAATCCTATGTTGATGGCGCCAATAAGGGTGCGACCGTTACGCAGTTCGTCCTTCATACGCTCGAAAATCAGCACATTGGCGTCAACCGCCATGCCCACCGAAAGTATTGTCGCTGCAACTCCGGACAGCGTCAGCGTCACTGGAAGCAGTTTGAAGATCGCAAGCACAAAGGCGGTGTATATCAGCAGGGCAATCGAAGCCACAAGTCCTGGCACTCGGTAGTACAGCGTCATGAACAGGAACACCAGAGCAAATCCAACGATGCCTGCCAGTACGCTCTTCGCGAGGGAGTCCGATCCCAGAATGGCGTCGACACTCCGCTCCTGAATCAGCGTAATCGGGAACGGAAGGCGACCGCCTTCAAGTAGCAGCGATATGTCCTGCGCCCTCTCCAGCGTGAAACCGCCCTCGATGATTGCAGTGCCGGTCGTGATCGGCGTTCGCACCACGGGCGCAATCAACTCCTGATCGTCAAGGAAGATGGCTATGGAATCCGTGAGACTGCCTGCTATCTCGGTCGTCTTCTCACCAAAAAGACGCGTTCCCAGTGAGTCGAACTCCAAGTTAATTATGGGCTGGTCGCTCTGCGCGTGCAGGCTGGCGTACGCTCTCGACAAGTTGTCGCCGCCAAGTCCGAAGTCCTCGTCAACCCTCCCGGGTTGTTCAATGAAGATCACCGTGGCATCGTCGCCAATCCTGATCTGCGCTGCCGCCACGTTGTCAGGTTCCACTTCTACCGGCGTTTCGCCCGGCTGAGCCGGTTCCGGCTGTGGCTGCGGATAAGGGAAAACATACCTACTTGTGCCCTCTAACTTGCTTATCCCATGGCGGCGCAAATCACGCCATTAATCGTTTCATTGCCGTTATCGTGACATTTAGCCCCGGCAGGACGCCGGATCGGAGTTCACCCTGAAAAGTGACATATATTCGAACTCGCGAGCCGCGACTTGGAATTTCTGCGCTGAGATTCGCCAGAACCTCGTCAAACTTCGCGGCACCCTGAGGCGTCAACTCCACAATTATCACCGGTATAGCTTCCTCGTCCACAGCCGCCGAAGTTTCCGCGCCCGCCTCCGGAGTGGCAGTCGTCTCGGCGTCCGGCAGAAGTTCGTCAGGTATCGGCTCGGCAGTTACGCTAACGATATCAGCATCGGTAATAACTCCCTCAGTCGCGAGGTTGCGCGGGATGCCCGAGTTGGCGGTGCTTGAACTCAAGTTGTGCCGTTTCGCCAATTATGCTCTTTGCTCGGGCAGGTTCACGCACACCGGGCAGCTGTATCAAAAGTCTGTCATCACCCAGAATCTGGATGATTGGCTCACCCAGCCCGGATGAGTTCACGCGCCTCTCAATGATGCGCTGGAGGCTCAACATGTCGTCCGCATCCGGCGCTTGCGATTCGGCTCTGCCCTCATCACTGGTAGGTTCCGCCTGATATACGAGGTGGCTGCCACCCTGCAAGTCCAGTCCCAGACTCAGACCAAGAAGTGTATTGCCGCCTCGCTCAAACGGGCCTATCTTGATGGTCTGGAAGCCAAGCACAAGCCCGGCTCCAACTATCAACAGCAATATCGCAATTAACGCTCTTGCGTTCCTACGCACCATCACCTCCACGCTCAAGGCTGGCACGCACCAGCTCCAGCGCCTGCTCTTTCGTACTAACTTCTCCGCTTGCCTGCGCCTCTCGGACCGTCTCCAGCAGTTTGCCGATTCCCGGTCCTGAAGCAAGCGCGAACCTATCTATTATATCGTATCCATCGACCAACTTAGGAAGAGATTGCACTGACTCTTTGCGCTTTCTATTTTCACTAGACTGGCCTTCTTCGAGGATGTATTGCATCAGGCTGCAGTGGTTCACCCAATCACTTCGCTCCAGCGCCGGTCCTCGCGCCGCAAGATAGTCTGCCATATTCAGGTAAAGCGTATCCAGCGCAATGTCCCCCGCATCGCGGTAGTACCTGTATAGCGCGCGACCGGTCGGCATTTCGCCCTTCTGCGCCATCTGAGTCGGGCGAAGGTGCTGCTGCACCATTCCGGCGACATGTTCCACTCCCCGTTTGCCGAACCGCAGCCGCGTGAGAATATCTCGCACTGTTTCCGCACCTTCAGAGTGATGCCCCATAAACCGAATGCGCCCCGAATCTTCGACCGTCTTGGTCGAAGGCTTGGCAATGTCGTGCAGAAGCGCCGTCAACTTCAGGAATGTCAGCCTGTCAAACCCATCGCTCACGTCTCTGTCAAAGTATTCAGCCATGCCCTCGAAGCGCGGTACAAAATTCAATGGAAAGACATCATCGCAGTCGCCACGGAACATCGCATCCACCCAGCCAACTGCTTCTATCAGATGATTAAACACATCCCAATAATGTTCTTTGGGTTGCGTGACATCTTTGGCATTCGCAAGTTCCGGCATTACGGTGCAAAGAAGCCTCAACTCATCCAAGAGTCGAACCCCATCATACGCTTGGTCTGTTCTCAGGAGCCGCATCAACTCATCGCGCACTCTCTCCCTAGGCGCGTCTGAAATGAGGGCAGCGCGTTCTCGAATGGCTTCGGCAGTTTCGCTGTCTAGTGAAAACTCGAACTGAGCCGCCAGCCTCACGCCGCGCATGAGACGCACGCAATCCGCGTCGAACGCACTAGGTGACACCATCCGAACTACGCCGGCGTGCAAGTCCGGCAGGCCACCGCACGGATCAAGCAAGCGCTCCTCAACATCGTCGTGATACGCCTCGCTCATCGGCAGCGCCATTGCATTGATAGTAAAGTCCCGCCGACACAGATCCCATTCGATATCGCCTTGAATAGTGGCGATGTCAACATAGCCTGACCACTCGGCATCGTTCAGCGCCATGCGCGCCACCTGCCATTCATCATGAAGGCTTACGCAATGTGTCCCAAGAGCCTCGGCGAGTTGACGCCCAATCGTAACAGCATCGACACTCACTGCAATGTCGATGTCTTCGGACTTGCGTCCCATCAGCGTGTCTCGAACCACACCACCCACAAAATACGCTTCAACATCCCTACTGCCGAAAAATTCGACGAGCGTCTCCACCGCCGAAGGCAAGCGTGTGGCGTTGGACAAGGCAGTATAGTGCGAAATTGGGGGTGCTTCGTTCATGAGATCAGATTGAGAGGTCTGTTGCCGCGATGAAATTGTGCATCAATTCTTGTGATTTGCGGCGAATTTTATGCTCAGTTTACTTGAGCTTTAAGGTTGCGGGGGTGTTGCGCGAATCTTGTTCCGGCAGCCACAAGCCACTGTCCGAATGATGGGACGCTTCATTGGAGGCATTTCCCCTTCTATCGGTGTCTCCGGTATCGGGCTCTCCGATCTCCGAATTATCATCGACATCAGAATCCGCCGGGCTTTCGCCATCCGGTTCCACTTTGACCAGTTTCTCGTGGGCTTCCATGTGGTCAATGTACAGGATGCCGTTGAGGTGATCGACCTCGTGCTCCAACGCTTGTGAGAGAGTATCCTCGGCCTTCAGCTTGACGAGCGTTGAAGTGTGATCAAGTGCGCGGAATTTCACCCAGACCGAGCGCGTGACCATGCCCTTATATCCGGCTATGCTCAGGCAGCCTTCCTCAACTCGGCGCTCCCCTTCCCTGAGTGTTATCTCAGGATTGACGTAAATGCGCGCCTCTTCTTCATCCGGAAGTTGGATCACTATCACACGCCGAACTTCCCCGACCTGATTCGCGGCAAGTCCAACGCCGTTAGCCTTCCGCATGGTATCAACCATGTCGTATGCGAGCCGCAGCACGTTTTCGTCTATAGTGCGCACCTTCCGTGCCCTCTGCCTTAGCAAGGGATGAGGTAGCTGCAAAATTTCCCGGATAGCCAAAATTTCTAAGCCCTGTTCAGGTCACCCTCTGGTAACGATACCCTGGAGAGCGACTACTAAAGAACGCTGTTTCAGAATCAGTTCGACATCTGATTATAGACGCCACATCCCTTTAGTGCAAAGTTTACGCCAATTAAATGGGTGAGCCGGTTATTCGCCTAGTCGGAATTTCCCCACAGTGGTTCACGCTACGCATAGCCAAGCGAAGGCGGGAAAAAATGAGTCCATTTCCCGACACAGGAAGCCCGCCAGATGGGTTATTTCCTTCCCCAAACCAGCAGTTGCACGATTTTGAACCTTTGAATAGAATTGGGGAATATAATCCTAACCGGAGGGAAGAGCAGTATGCCTAAATTTTCAACCGACAAATTGCGCAATGTAGTTCTGCTGTCACACGGGGGCGCAGGTAAGACTATACTTGCAGAGGCGATGCTGCACACGGCCGGTCACATCACACGATTTGGCAGGGTAGAAGACGGCACGACCGTATCCGACTTTGAGCCGGAAGAAATTCGTCGCCAGTCCAGTTCCCAGATGTCCGTGCTGGCATGTCCATGGCGCGGCAACAAAATTAATATCCTCGATACACCCGGGTATGCCGATTTCCGAGGCGAGGTTGTCTCTGCCTCGCGTGTGGCCGACGCGGCGATCGTAGTCGTATCAGCCGCCTCTGGCGTCGAAGTGGGCACAAACCAGATGTGGGCTCTGGCTAACGACCGCAATCTCCCTCGCGTTATCTATGTCAGCAAGATGGACCGCGAGAACGCGGACTTTGACCGCATCATGGGCGAAATTTCCGATCGCTTCGGCAGAGAATGCGTCCCGGTGCAGATTCCTATCGGTGCCGAGTCCGCTTTCTCAGGAGTAGTCAACCTACTCGATCCCAGCGCAGACGTGCCTGCTGAGATTTCAGACGAAGTCGAAGAAGCCCGAGAGCGCCTCGTGGAAGCTGTGGCCGAGGCTGACGAGGACCTCGCCGACAAGTACCTCGAAGGCGAGGAAATCACCCAGACCGAGATGATTGCCGGCCTTAAACAGGGAATAGCCGATGGCTTAATCATCCCCGTGCTGTTCGGAGCGTCCACATCGGAAATCGGAACTGCCGACCTCCTGAACGCCATTGTGGACTTCTTGCCCTCTCCCGCAGACGTCGGCGAGGTCTCAGCCGACACCGCGGATGGCGAGGTATCACTCAGCCCCGACAGCGACGGACCTCTCGCCGCACTCGTCTTCAAATCCGCCGCCGACCCGTTTGTGGGGAAACTTTCGTATTTTAGGATTTACAGCGGTACGTTCAGCAGCGACAGCCAGCTCTGGAACGCAAATGCTGGACAGGCGGAACGCGTCGGCCAAGTCTTTGAAGTGCGCGGCAAAGAGCAGACGGCTGGCTCGGACTTCGCATCGGGTGACATCGGCGCGACCCCGAAGCTCAACTCCGTCCTGACCGGACACACAATCTGCACGCGCGACAACCAGTTCACTTTGGAAGGCATGGAATTCCCCAAGCCAGTGTACTTGATGGCCGTCTTCCCCAAATCACAAGCCGACGTTGACAAGATGACCAGTTCGCTCTCTCGCATTACAGAGGAAGACCCAAGCCTTACGGTGACCCGTGAACCGGACACGCTCCAGGTGCTTCTCGGCGGACTGGGCGACACTCATGTGGACATAGCCATTGAGAAGATGAAGAACAAGTTCGGCGCTGAGATGATTCTCCAGACCCCCAAGGTTGCCTACAAGGAGACCATTAGCGGCAGAACGCGCGTGGAATATCGCCATAAGAAGCAGTCCGGCGGTCATGGCCAGTTCGGACACGTCTGGTTGGAACTTGAACCCCTGCCAAGAGGCGGTGGCTTCGAGTTCGCCGAAAAAGTCGTGGGGGGCAATGTGCCGCGCGAATACATACCGTCTGTCGAAAAAGGTGTTGCAAAGGCAATGACCGGAGGCGCAATCGCGGGATATCCAATCGTGGATGTCAAGGCAACTCTCTTCGACGGCAGCTATCACACCGTTGACTCTTCAGGCATCTGCTTCGAAATCGCTGGTGGCCAGGCGCTCACCAAGGGCGTGCAGTTGGCATCACCTACCCTGCTCGAGCCTATTATGCGAGTGCAGATTGTTGTGCCCGATGACTACACCGGCGACATAATCGGCGACATGAACTCCAAGCGAGGCAGAATCCACGGTATGACGCCTCAAGGCAGCAGCACAACGATGATCGAGGGCGAAACCCCGCAGGCGGAAATGTTGAGATATGCCACAGAACTGCGCTCCATGACCCAAGGACGAGGAGCGTTCACCATCGAGTTCGATCACTACGAGGAAGTCCCCGCACACCTTGTCGACCGAATAGTAGAGCAGCTTAGAGAGCAGGAAGCGGCTCGCGCATAACAAGCAACGAGAACCGAAAATAAGGGGCAGTTCTCATCTCATGAGAACTGCCCCTTTCACTTTCACAATTTCAGCCGTTTCTAGATAGCATGTCCTTGCGTATTCAGCGAGCGGAGAGACAGGTTCGCGAGGTTCTCTATCCGGGACGGCGCCCGTCAGTCACCAGGCGCCGTCCAGATAGTCTGGTAGTTCTTCCCTGTGATGGCGTTGACCAACTCTATACGCTCCATCTCGCGGAGTTCATCCAAGGCCCGCTCGCATTGACCTATCGCCTCGTCCTCTCCTCCGTCCTCCAACCGCTTGATAACCTTGTCCCACAGCCCGAGACTGACAAGGCTGTCCACATAGCGCGTCCATGGGATTACAGCAAGATTGCGCACCCTTGGCAGTCCTGGTCGCTGACGGCGGATCAGCCGGAGACGCTCCTGGGGAGACGCCGCCATCGGCGCTATTTGCACCAACGCGCTATGCCTGTCATTGCTACGCGGATCAACCACTAGCGCCTTGCGAAACGACGGAAAGAATATGGATATCACATCGGCGTTATCGATGGATTTCAGCATTCCGTCTATATCGAACATGAAATCGCTGTTCATTGTACGACTCCTTGCTCAGCAGACTAACAGCGTTAATTGAATCGAAAATTCAGTCAGAATTCTTGAATGGTCAGATTCTATCTTTCACTTCTCGTTCATCAATACTCAATGCTGTTAACAATTAGGAATTCACCAACTCACGAACCGTCTCGATAAAAGACGGCAGCACATTTTTCCAGTCTCCAACAACTCCGAAGCTCGCGCTCTTGAAAATATTTGCGTCTGCATCACGGTTGATTGCGATGATATTCTTCGATGCCGAACAGCCCGCCATGTGCTGGCTCGCCCCCGAAATACCAACTGTTATGTACAGGTCCGGCGTTATAGTCTTACCGGTCAGCCCAACCTGATAGCTGTGGTCAAGCCAGCCCGCGTCACACACCGCGCGAGAAGCTCCTACGGCGCCGCCAAGCAATCTGGCAAGATCCTCCAATTGGTCAAAAGGCTCAGGCCCTCCGAGACCTCTTCCGCCACCTACTACGATATTCGCGTCTTCCAAACGCACGCCTTCTGCCGCCTGCGAAACCGTCTCAACGAGTCGTGCCTTGACCACCGACGAGTCCAGACCGGGGTTGATAATCGAAACTTCGCCAGCGCGCGAATCGTCCGCATCAAGCGGCTCATAAGCCTTCGCCCTCATTACAACCATCTGAGGATTCGCATCCGGGAATGTTACCTTCGCCAGAGCGTTGCCGCCGTACACTGGTCGCACTGCAACGACCCTTCCGCTGTTCGCATCCGCCTCTACCTGCAAGCAGTCTTGCGCCAGTCCTACGCCCAATCGGAACGCAAGCCTCGGGCCGACATCTCTGCCGGCAAGCGTGCGCCCAATCAGTACGACAGACGGCTGAACCTCGCTGCAGACCTTCTCGAGCGCCGCAACCTGCGCATCTAGTTGCATTTCTGCAAGCACTTCGTCCTGAACCAGATATGCGTTGTCAGCTCCCAGGGATATCGTTTCCTGTCCTACCGCATCGCCACCATTCAGCAGCGCTACGCCCACATTTTCGCCCGTCACATCAGCAATGCGGCGGCCCGCCGCCAGCAACTCTCCCGTAATGCTTTGAAGTGCATCATCATTCAGTTCGCCAATGACAAGAACCCCAGCCATATTTCAAATCTCCAAAAAATACTTGATCCAATCCCCTTTGAAAGGGGAAGGTCAGGGATGAGAACGATAGATATCCAAAGTCTTCCTCAAGTGGCCTACGATTCGTCTAAATCAGCCTCTCTTCACGCAGCCGCAGAGCCAGATTCCTGCCAGCATCCGCGTCATCCTCTCCCTCTATTACTTCAACCTGATTGTCGCTCACTGGAATGAAAAGCTCCGTAAGCGTGAGTTTGGGTTCAAGCGCTTCAGCGTCCAGCCCCACATCTGCGGTACTCCATCTTGTGGGTTGCTTACGGCTCGCCTGCATTATACCCCGCAGTGTGGGATAACGCGGCTCTCCGAGCTCATTGGTCACTGTAACCAGCGCGGGCAGTGGTGCCTCCACGACTTCGTAACCGTCCGATAGTGCCCGCTGCACCACAATGCCACTTCCGGCGACCTCAATGTTCTGTGCCAGCGTAACACAGGGGAGTTCCAGCATTTCCGCTATGCCCAGAGGCACGTGCGCCTGGTCCCAATCGGATGCTTGCCTGCCACAAAGGACGACGTCATATTCGCCAACCTTCTTTATAGCCTCAGCCAACACCGCTGCAGTTGCATAGGCATCGAGTGTGCTCAGCGCTTCGTCATCAATCAGAATCAGTTCATCGGCCCCCATCGACAGCGGCTTTTTCATTACGTCCATCACGAAGCCGCTACCCATCGATATGACGGTTATCTTTGCGGCATCTCCGCCGTCCTTGAGCCGCAGCGCCGCCTCCACCGCATTCTCGTCGAACCCGTTCACAACTGGGGGAATCCCGGGGGCAGGCACGACTCTTTTAGCGTCACCGTCTATATTGAAAGCGGACGCAGGCGTCTCCGGATCCATAACCTGCTTCACGCACACGATTATGTTTAATGCCATACTTTTCTTGTCCTATCAATCTTGAAATCGCTCAGTAAATCTGCGAAGACAGACCTCGCGCACTTACAAGAGCCAAAATATTGAAGCTGCGCGGATTAAAGCCTGAACTCCTGGCGCGGTTTCAGAAGATGGTCAGACACTCCTGTCTCACGCATGAATTTCAGCAGATACCGATGAACCTCTTTTGCCACTCCCAAGTTTCCCGATATGATGTTGTTTTCCTGCGCCGGGTCGTTGGCGAGGTTGTACAGTTCCGACATTCCCTCGTCCATGCTGTAAAGTAACGACCAGTCGCCCGCCGTAATCGTGGTCACCTGCGAGTTGACCAGGTTGCGCCTGATACTGTCCACCGAGCGCACCTCGTCTCCCGGATTCGCGAACGGTATCGTGCTCACTGTGAATTCGCGTCCCGCGGCACTACTGTCACGCATCCTCGGCAGCAATGAGGCTCCATGAACATTGCCGGGGGAGCTCACACCCGCGATGTCCAGTACGGTCGGCATAACGTCCACCACAGAGGTCATTCCGTCATACACGCTCGGCTCCACACCGGGCACATATACCACTAGCGGAATCCTTACTAACTCCTCGTACAGAGGAGAATGCGCCCAACGCGCATCGGAGTCTCCGAACCTATACAGTCCACCACCTTCGCGCTTGTCGAAGGACATCTTACCGAACTTCCCACCATGCTCTCCGAAGTAGAAGCCATGGTCGGAAGTGAAGATTATGGCGGTCTTGTCCATCAGACCCATGTTCTCCACTCGCCGCAGGAAGTAACCGATCCAGGTATCGACCATCGTGATTTCGCCGCAGTAAGTTGCGTTCGCCTTCTTCACCTTCTCTGCGGAGAATCCCGGCTCGTCCTGCCAATGCCCGTATATTGGCTGAATGATCTCGCCATCATAGCCAGGCCAGTACAGCTCAGAGTAATATGGCGGCGCTTCCCAAGGCTCATGCGGATCCCAGGTGTCTATATAAAGGAAAAAGTCCTCTTTGTAGTGAGTCTCCAGCCAGTTCATTGCGTTTGCAAAGGTCTGCGGCGCGTTATGGTCCTTCTCCAGTCGCCACCTATCGCGAATGTCTCGCGATTCATGGTTGCCAACCTGCTGAACGCGAGTTGGCGAACCTTCCTGACCCGGATGAAAGAAGAAGGTCTGATACCCGCGATCGTAGTTCATTTCCCCGCGGATGTAGAACGGCGTGTCAATCGCTGCAGCCGTGTGATACCCGTTTTCGGCCAGAATCTGCGCTAGTGTAACCTCGTCCTCGGGCAGCGGCTCCCATCCCATAAAGGACATCGTCCAGCGTCCCGTCGCATGGTCTGCGCGCGTCGGCATCGTCGGAAAGCCTCCGGCATAATGTCTGTTGAAGCGCGTCGCTTTCGCAGCCAAGGCATCCAATGTCGGAGTCCGTATAGTCTTATGACCGTACGCACCCATGTGGTCCTGGCGGAAAGTGTCTGCGGTAATCCAGATTATGTTCATGCGCTTATTCTCCAGCGGTTGACGCTTACGCCACTGAGTGCGACAACAAACTCTCAAGCGATTCCTATGCTCTGTGCCCTTTGCTTACCCAAATGTTATTAGCCTGTGGGTTGAGTGTCAAATATACAGTAGGCTACGGAAGCGCATAATTGATCTCTCAATGCCAACCGATTTATATATCTCTGCTATCTTCATACATCACGGCGATTTTGCTGGACGTATGTATTATTTTTCTCCAAAATCACGTTCAGAGATTGTATAATTTCATTTCACAAATCATAAGTATCGTTTATAGAAGATTGTAAATATATTAGTAGATTAAATGTACCAAAGCCTTGTGAAATCCATCCCAAACGGTAATAAACCGGGACTAGAAATTGGTTTTAAATTCGCCATGAAACCGACTAATTCCTATCGTAAAGCAACAGACGACCAGTCTCAATTACTCTGAGACGGTATCTTTCTCTAGACGCCTGTATTGACTGGTTGTTAGCTCTGCGCGCCTTGTTACAGGCGTCTAGAAATCCTGCTTAAATTGGGCGAAAATTCAGCGTTTTCACCTTGACATCATTTTTAACAAAGTTTTAGTCTATGTTTAACACATTTCCCATAAGATTCTAAGCAGTCGTTCGGATGTGTGAAATTTGCACAAAAGGTCAAGTGCTGAAATGGTAATCAGCTCCGCTCTTTAGGGCGCTTTTCACAAGAAGATAAGGGACTTCTAACAACCGGCGACTCGCTGAGTTAACGTCTCAAAGTCTATGGGTGCGTGCTTGTTGCAACGGCAAGCAAAAATTCAAGACGACATCTTGTCAGGGGAGTCTTTGCGCCAAAATTCGGTGATTAGCGCGGGGAATTTCCCGAAGCATGTCAGAGGAAGCTATTAGGCGGATAGAGGAGGATGTGATGGTCGTTCAGGTTCAAGATTTCAATGAGTACCCGGAACAAGTTACTGAGAGACCCCAAATCGTTGAGGTCGCTTCTCCCAATCAGGAGTTGATATGCCCCAGATGCGAAACGCAACTGCGCATCAACTACGATGAACCCCAGTGCCTGCAATGCGGGTATGTGGACTATGCTTATATTCCACCCAACGCCCATAGAAGAAAGAGGAGCCTCATGAGTACGGGCACTCGCTACGTCCTCCGGTACAACGGGACGTTTGGCAAGCTTGCGGATACGCTTACTCATGTGCAACTCCGTCGCTTTCGCAACAGAGCGATATACCTTGTCAGTTGCCCGTTCTGCCACAAAGAAATGACCCAATCGTCATTGTCAGGCAAGCGCCGCGAAGTACGCGAGGAACGCTACAAGTGCGACGACGGCCACCGCATCTCGCTCATACCGTCAAAGAACGGGTCCCTCGGCTGGAAAGTAGCGATAATCCCTCTCTGCACCGGATTGCCGGCGGTCCAATGGTACACGCCACCTCTGCCGGCAGTCTCTGCACTCATCGCACAATTCGCGGCGAAAATGGCGGGATATGACCAAAATCGCTGACATACACCCTCCGAGCGTGCGGTCAGCTCTTTGTCATCTGCGACTTACTCGGCCGCCCAGATGGCGCAGCCTACGGAGTCGACATAGATGCGGCGCCGAGACTTGACGCATGATTGCCTCATCTCCGTGCCGTACAACGACGGCAGTCGAGTGTAGCGCGCAACTCAGCCTTTTTGCGGCATTCATCAGAGCGGACACAGGCAAAGAAGTCGCCTTCACCATCGCGACACGGAGAACATGAACATACTTGCGCCCAGAGCCTACTTTTGCTGCACAGCTCGGACTCAGAACGTTTTAGTCGTGCGGCGGCGATAACTTAATCCACACCTGCAGCGCTGAGACACACCAAGCCGATAACACGAGTCGCACAACGAACGAGTTTCTTCCTCATACGCTCCAGTACCCGTATGAACGGAGGGGCAGCGGACTTCGCGGGACGTGCGCTGCTAGCGATGCAGACCGACTTTTGTGCATCGGCGCGACGGTTGATCATACCAACCGGGACATCAGATCAGAGTTGAGTAAGTTCGCTCCTCACCCGCAGAAAAATCGGTGCTGGAGCACCACTTCTCTCGTCACGCAGCCCGGCTTTACACCCGAAGGACCTACTGGATTTCCTCGAGGCCTACAGACGAACCTACGGCGAGCAGCCGTCGGCAATATCCTGTCGGTAGTCCAGATGATACGCCGCCGCCAGCCGTCATTCTCGTACATAAATCCCGCAGGCATCCTCATGAATCGATAGCGGCGCTCCTCTGCAGACATCGCCGTCCGGTCCGTGTTGAAAGATTCCTGTCTGCGGCTATCACATCCTTCTACCTCCTGCATACTGGCGCTCGGCGGTGACCCGAGAGCTACGATCCGCCCCACGTCTTGTCCGGCGCCGCTCAAGGCATCACCTGCTGCAGGTTCATGATGCGTCGTAGTCAACTACCTGTCCCTATTGCAAGGGACCAACTGCCTCAATGAGAAAAATAGCCGCCTTATAAAAATGCGGGCACTTAAATGCATCCGTCAGCTATCTACGTCAGCCTGAGTCCGAAGATGGCAGTTTCTCTTGGCTGCTGAACTTCATCGGATGCGCCGTGCGTATCTATAACGCATCCACCTGCCTCGGCCTTCGTACCAGACACGGGTACGCCCTCTGCATCGGCCGTGCCTCGCCTATGATACCGCGCGACCAAGCTGTTGATAGTCATCGCAATCCGCACTGGTCGCTGCGCCATCGAAATCCCGACTGCCAGGAATCTTTCTCTGCAACGGACATATCCCATCGCGTCAGCAACCCATCGCCGCCCTTTGTAACCACAAGCTCAGGCGCCCGATGGAGCGTAACGTCTATCTACTTCCCGCTTAATCATTCCTACTGTACATGCGCCTTGGAATAATTTTGCTAGCTGCCGCGGGATGGTCTCGGTATCTCAACATTCTACTCTCATTCCAAAATTGCGTCAATACCATCGAGCCCTTAGCGGGTACAGCTGACGTACGAGCTTCGCCCACAGCGAGATATGTGAGGTCATTTTGACCTCCCTTAGTATGCGCACTTCCCACAAGCGCAAGGACGCGTTTCAGTGTAACAGTGCCCTCTCGCACGGCGACATTGATATTTCGTGCATTAGTCGTAACTCGGAGTTCCGAGAAGGACTTTTGCCATAAATGCCCAAGGAATTTAGCACAAACACCGCTTTCTCTACTTTCGCACTTGCACATCACGCAGTTCTCTTGCTCACAAACTTTAAACGGCTAACCTCTACAGCCTTTTAATCCTCCCCCCTCCCCCCGAAATCTGTTTCTAGCCGATCCAACTGTGCTCTCCTAAAAGTACCCCCCCCACAAAACCTACAGGAGGCGAGGTAACTTGGAGCCGTCCCCTCCGCGCTGTCTAGTCTTCGACAACTGCTTATGATTAGTGTTGCCCCTGTACGATGTTTTTGCTCACTCGGTGTGGGAACACCGCCCCTTGGTTTCTTTGTGCTTCTTTTTATTGGTCTATATGGTCGTGTTGTTCGTTTATGTTTTGTTTGGCTGGAGATAATAGGCAGCATTTATGGATCTGCCACGCCCATTCAGCAGACACAACACCCACATCCCGAGCTGCGGCTGACACCGTGGGCACTCAGTATATTGGCGAGGAACAGCTTCCACCCATTGAAGGTAAACTCACCCAGCCCAAATACCACCCCAGTACATGTTGGACTCCAACACTCAACGGATCGTGGAGCAGGTCTAAAGTAGCGGACATGTTCAGACCGCGTCAAGCCGCAGCCGCGCAACGCGCTCCATACATCCGCGAGAATCCTGTCGCCGTAACCCTCTCTACATCATCCGAAGCTACGACCCAAGAGTATGTGGCACTACCTCACAAACAGAGCGGCGCATCGCGCGCGCAACAATCGGCGTCGACTACATCTGAAGCGATATATGCTGCCGGTGTCGCTGCTGCCATGACGCATCTGCGTACGCAGGACAAGCAGTCATCAGCATCCAGGACCATCATCCCCGCCTCAGGACTGCAAGGCGCAGTCGTCAGTGACGGCGCAGCATTGCACGGCGCTCCCGCATGGCACAGCGCCGGATACAGGGGGCAGGGCGTAAAGATTGGCATTATCGACACCGGCTTCCAGGGCTTCCGCAGCCTGATGGGTACGGAACTGCCCTCGTCCGCGTCAGTGGAAGCGAGATGCTACACCGACATATCGCGTATATACATCGAGCCTCGCAGACTGCGATAACACAGACGCCAGCGAGCACGGCACGGCAGTAACCGAATCCGCTTTCGACATCGCTCCTGAAGCCACCTACTACATTTCCACCCCTGGAGGGTCATATGGAGATATTGTAACCGCTGTGGATTGGATGATTGACAAGATGTGGATGTCATCAACATGTCATTGGGTTTTACATGGCAAGGTCCGGGCGACGGGACGACACGGAACACTAAAACGGAATACAAAGAGTGTGGACACCGCCGTCGCAGCCGGCATCACCTTCGTCATTTCCGCGGGAAATGAAGCACAGAGCACTTGGTTCGGGAGTTTCGCGGACACAGATGGAGACGGCTTGCATGAATTCAGCGGCTCTGACAATTGCAACAACTACGCATTGTATGATGAAGGTGAAATATATACAGCAAGGTTTCTAAGAGAAGTGAGCCTAAAAATCCAGTTGCGGTGGGATGACAGATGGGCTGGAGCAAACAGAGACTTGGACCTGATTCTAGCTAGGTATAACGAGGGGACGGGCGGTTTGAAATATATGAGAGTTCTGACTCAGCGCAGTCCGGAGGAGCGGCTCACGACCCATTTGAGTAATCTATGTAACTGTCCCTGCAGGTGCGTACTGCTTTGGCATTGATCGAAAAAGCGGCACGACGCCGAACTGGATACAGCTTCAGGATTTCACAGGGAGACTCATACAGCACCACACACTGCATCACAGTATCGGCAGCCCAGCGGAAAGCAGGAATCCGGGCTTGCTGGCAGTGGGCGCTGCGCCCGCGTTCGACATAAACGCAGTCGAGCCCTACAGCAGCCAAGGCCCGACGCCCGACGGCAGAGTAAGCCCGGATATCGTTGGCGCGGACCGGGGTCAGTCAGTAACTTATCGCTCAACCGACAATCCCGACGGTATTTTCCCTGGAACTAGCCAGGCGTCGTCGCATGTCGCCGGGCTTGCTGCGCTGGTGAAGCAGCGATTCCCCGAATATAGCCCGCAGCAGGTCGCCACTTTCCTTAAGAACCACGCCGAAGAGCGGGGCGACACAGGAGCAGACAACATCTGGGGCTACGGCTTCGCAAGACTGCTGGCATCGGACGCGGCGGCATCTACACCAGAGCCGACTACCTCACCTGAGCCGACCGAGACCCCAGAACCAACTGCCACGCCAAGCGACAGAGAGCCACTGTTACGGCAGAGCCAACAGCTACCCCTATCGCCGACACCTGCGTGGCGTTAGTGAGTGCTGACGGTGAGATCAGCGGAAGCTGGTCGCCGATGACTGCGAATCTTCGCACTCCGACCGTGTTGGCAGGTATGCCCGCTACTACACATTCTCGCTCACCGAGTCTGCCGAAGTCACCATCACGCTGGAGTCCTCAACTGACCCATACCTGTACCTACGCGAAGGCGTGGGCAGAGAAGGTACGGTGTTGTGCGAGAACGATGACTACGCTTCGGAAGTAACGAGTATGCTGTGTAGCATTATCGACACTAGCCCTGATACGAGCACGGATTCGGGTATGGTGGCGAGTCTGGCAGAAGGGGTCTACACGATAGAGGCGACGACCTATGACGCCGGCGCGACCGGCGACTTCACGCTGACAGCAAGCGGACTGCCTGCTGCGGCGGGACCTCAGCCCACACCCACGCCTGAACCGTCACCAACTCCAGGGCCATCCCCCTCTCCGACACCCGTGCCGCTGCCGCCGGATTACAACATGAAGACCCGGCCTTGCACACGGACGACTGCGGCTGAATCGAAGGCTTTCTCTGACAGCACGGACGGACCGCAACATACGACGGTTCGGGATACAACGGTATCGTCCAAACATACATCAACAAATGGATGAACGCAGATAGTTCCGCCGGAATAGTATGCGCTGCGGTTCAATACAATAGCATCGAGAACGCACGCTGGAGCGCCCTAACTACTCGGCTTATCAGCAGTTAAACGGTGCAAGTGTCGATCTCCGGATCACGACAGGACGTCATATCCAAGTATCG